>PVJH01013576.1:35061-60072 GCA_004026705.1 Nesogale talazaci | reverse complement strand
GGAGTCCGGCAGACCACACCACGCCTTCTTTTCCTCCTGAGAAGCTGGGGCAGAAGACGCTCAGGAAGGAGCCCCGGGGGACGCAGAGATTCAGCTAGCCAGAAGGCGCTCCCCGGGAGAAAGATGGGGCTGGGTCTCCGCAGAGGGCAGGCTGGGAAGCCTCGGGCCGGTTTTCTCCTGTCCCTCGGAGTCACCAGAAATCAGAAACAGCTCAGTGACCACGAACAACGCCGGCAACCAAACAGCGAGACCCTTGCAAATCAACTTCTTCCTCCCATGGTAGCCCTGGGGCGGCGCGGACACGAGATTGAGACCCTCCCACAGCTGCTGGCTGGGAGAAAGAGCAGACAGGCAGCTCCCGTAAAGGGGTCCCTGGGGGTTGGTCATGACTTGAGGGGAGTGGGTTGGGTTTGGTGTACTGAGCAAGGACCCGCAGTGCTGCAGCTGTTAAAGCAGTCCGCTACTAACCAAAAGGTCATCAGTCTGAGCCCAACGGAAACTCAGCTGGAGAGAGTTGTGACATCCTGCTTCCTCAAGCATCACATCCTGGAACCCACTGGGGGCAGGGCGGGTCTGCTTTCTCCCCAGGGGTCGCTGTGGGTGGGAATTGGCTGGCCCCAAGTGGTATGGTTCGGGCCTAAGAATTTGTAAAGGCTCTTCCTTCTCTGGGACTTTTTTTTTTTTTTACCCTGGAGTTGAACTGTTACTTTGATTGGTGACCTGCTGGGCCCCCAGGCAGGAGCCCACCCAAGGAAGTCCAGGAACCCCACTCGGCAAAGCCCAGAGCAGCACTGAATGCCAGGCCCGAGGCCCCTCAGAAGCCGGCAGCCGCAGGGTCCCAAGTCCAGACGGCTCAGTCTGCAGAGTGAGGTGATTGCCAGCTGCCATCCGGGCAGCTCCACCCCGTGGTCGGTGGAATGTTGGGCACAAGGCAGGGAGCGTTGCCGGTGCCCACGCCGTCTTCGTGACCTGTGGATGTGTGGCCAGTCCCTCCCTCTCTTGGAGCATTTTCCCGGTGGTTTCCCAGACTGCAGAGCTTTCCAGGAGCAGACAGCCTCGCCTTGTTCCCCTGGAGCAGCTGGGGGCTTTGAACCACCAACCAGGCCGTCAGCAGTCCCAGGTCTCCTTCCTCCTGGAAGTCTCTGGATATCCCCCTCCCCAGGGAAGTAGTGAGAGGGACCGGTGAGGCACACCTGTGCTTGCCTCTCTTCTGTTCTGGCCACTGTGGGGGTCTCGGTTTTGGTGCCCAGGAGTCCGCAGGACACAGAACAGCCCGCCCTGGCCTTGGAGCTGATGTGGACACAGGCAGACCCCAAGGCCGGTGCTCCGGTGGCTCCGGCTGGCTGGGGAGAATGGTATGCAGACCGGGGAACAGCAGGACAGAAAGGTGCCTGGGCGTGGTTCTGGCTTTAACCCATGGTGTCACCAGGGCTCTTGATTGGTCGGGCAGATGCACAGGACTTGGTGGGGGTGCTGCTCCCATGGGCTTGTGAGCCTGTAACTCTGCGGGAGTAGAAAACCTGGTCCGTCTCACCGGGAGCTGCAGGTGGTATTGAACAGCTGGCCTCGAAGTTAGCCGCCCACGGTGTCCATTATGTCTATTATGGCTCCTTATCAGCAGCCCAGGCAGCACTGTTTTTTTTCCCCAATCGTTTTATTGGGGCCTCATACAACTCATCGCAATCCATACAGACATCCATGATGTCAAGAACATTCGTATGGAGGTTGCCCTCATCATTCTCAAAGCATTTTCTTTCTACTGGAGCCCCTGGTCTTCCCCCCCACTCGTGAATAATTTATAAATTATTGTTATTTTGTCAAGTCTGACGCTGTCCAACATCTCCCTCCACCCACTTTTCTGTTGTCCATCCCTCAGGGAGGGGGCTATATGTAAATCCTTGTAGCCCGTTCCCCCTTTCTGTCCCACCTTCCCTCCATCCTTCCCATATCACCACTCACACACCAGTCCTGAGGGGTTCATCTGTCCTGGATTCCCTGTGCTTCCAGTTCTTCTCTCTGCCAGTGTACATCCTCTGATCTAGTCAGATTTGTAAGGTAGAATTGGGATCATGATATTGGGGGTGGAAGAAGCATTTAAGAACTAGAGGAAAGTTGTAGGTGTCATCATTGCTATACTTCACCCTGACTGGCTCATCTCCTCCTTGAGACCCTTCTGTAAGAGGATGTCCAGTGTCCTACAGATGGGCTTTGGGTCTCCAATCTGCACTCATCCCTCATTCACGAGATGATTTTACTTTTATTTTTGATGCCTGCTACCTGATCTTATCGACACCTCGTGATCACACAGACTGGTATTCTTCCTTGTGGGCTTTGTTACTTCTGAGCTAGATGGCCACTTGTTTATCATCAAGCCCTAAAGACCCCAGATGCTATGTCTTTTGTTAGCCAGGCACCATCAGCTTTCTTCACCACATTTGCTTGTGCACCCATTTGTTTTCAGTGATCATGTTGGGAAGGTGAGTGCTCCTTTTTTTAAAATAATTTTATTGGGGGCTCACATAACTCAACACAATCCACAGTACATCCCAGGGAGGAGGTTAAGTGTAGAGCCTTATAATCGGTTCCCCCTTTCTACCTCCCTTCCCCCCTCCCAGTATTGCAACTTTCACCACCAGCCCTGAAGGAATCATCTATTATATTCCCTGTTTCCAGATCCTATCTGTACCAGTGTACCTCCTCTGGTCTAACCAGATTTGTGAAGTAGAATTGGGGCCATGATAGTGGGGAGGGAGGGGGGGAAGCATTGAAGAACCAGAGAAAAGTTGGATGTATCATCATTGCTACATTTGGAAGCACTATTTTGATCCCTACTTATGTCCTAGAGAAAGACCCCAGAGAGCCTACCATCTTGGGAGCCTTGTTAAAAGTTCTTAATTGCCAAGGATCTACATATAACCTCCTCCATCTTGTCTTGTCCGTGATTCATCGTCTCTGAGACTAACTAACTCCCAACAACTGGGGAGATAGCTTCTCATCTTCACGAGGGAAATATCGCGAGATTTCCCAGACGTATCAGGAGAAAGCCATGCCCACACAGAGGCTTCATTGGCTACTCCATGGCTATCTCCAGATTAACAGGCTAGACTCCACCCCTACATCTCAATCATGAAATTAACATAAGCACAGATGACAGAAAAGTGGATGGAGGGAGATGTTGGACAGTGTGAGACATGAAAAAATAAGTTATAAATGATCAAGGGTTCACGGGGCGTGGGACATGGGGAGGGGGGAGGATTGAGGAGCTGATACCAAGGGCTCAAGCAGAAAGCAAATGTTCTGGGAATGATGATGGCAACAAATGTATAAATGTGCTTGACACACAATGGATGAATGGATGGATGGATGGATGGATGGATGGATGGATGGATGGAACGTGATAAGAGTTGTATGCGCCCCTAATAAAATGATTCTTTTTAAGTCTTACTTTCAATAAGTATTACAGATAAGACAGAGCTTGCTTAAAAATAAAGCTCTTTGTTGCAGATAAGGAGCCCTGGTGGTTCAGTGGGTTATGCATTGGTCTGCCAAATGCAAGCTCGGCAGATGGAGGCCATTAGCTGCTCTGAGGGAGTAAGATGAGGCTGTCTGGGGAAGCCACAGGGGCAGCTCCACACTGTCCCATCGGGTTGCTGAGTCGCCATCGGCTGGTCAGCAGGGAGGGTGTTCCTTATTGCACAGCAGTTCAGTCTTCTGAGAGTCATGGTAGGGTCTACCCACCCCCACCCCCAGCAGCTGGGAGGGAGAGAGACAAGCTGACAGAGGTCGGCAGTCTTCTCCACACTCTTGGCATGAGGATTCGGACAGGGTTTTCTTCCAGCTTTCAGTGAGCCTGTCAATATTTTGGCAACAAATCCTCTGTGGGTGACACAAACCTTGCCTTCCGGTTGACCCTGCCCGACACGTTGAAGCCCTGCAGGGTACAGGCGAGCCCCCCTCCCCTCTCCCTATGCGATTCCCAAAGCTGTCACCTCTCTGTGACCAGACAGCCTCATCTTCCCCCTCGGAGCAACTGCTGGGCTCAAACCACCGACCTCTCAGTTAGCCATTGAGAGCTCCTCGCCCAAGCTTACCCAGTGAAGAAGGGGCGAGGCTGGGGCCAGACAGCTTTTTCTCTCTGTGGCAGTCCTGTGCTTATGTTAATTTCATGATTGAGATGTAGGGGTGGAGGTGGTGGAATATATATTCATAGGATTATAGGATCAAGGTGTAGACATTTTGTAACTAAAGTTGTAAGGAACAGGATATCTTTTGTTTTGTTCATTTATAGAATGTTATTTTTAAATGATGGTGACACATGTTGAATTGCATGCATCTTAGTTTTATCCTGTTAGGTATTGATATGATTTTATTTGAAAGTTACATATGGTTACATTGTGAAAGTGTGAAATTAACAAGGGGTGGTCTGTGGTGGTCATGTGCTTATGTTAATTTCATGATTGAGATGTAGGGGTGGGTTCTAGCTTGTTAATCTGGAGATAGCCATTGAGTAGCCAATGAGGCCTCTGTGTGGGCATGGCTTTCTCCTGATACATCTGGGAAATCTTGCAATATTTCCCTCGTGGAGATGAGAAGCTATCTCTCAGTTGTTGGGGGTTAGTCTCAGAGATGATGAATCACGGAAAAGACAAGATGGCAGCATCTGAGGAGCCGGAAGAGAAGCCACACAGCTTTGCCTTGATGGAGCCAGACCTCTGAAGCTGGGGTGGCCACATGGGGACCCCTGCCAGCGATGAGTTGCTTCTGCCACCACTAGATGCTGTTGATGAGCCCTGAACCCTGGGAGCGAGGAGCCATGAGAGAATCCTGCCAGCGCTGGGACTCTGCACCCACTGGCCTGTGACTTCGTGAGTCAGAAGGAGACGTTATAGACTGGTATCAGGCATATGGGCTAATATCGGACTTATGAGTTTGAACTGGACTGGGTTGGGATGCTTCCTCAGTACTGGTTCCATTCCTTTTGTATATAAACCCTTTCCTTATATCCATTTGCATGTCCGTGAAATTTGTTCCTCCAAACTTCCCAGACTAACACACACTCCTACCGCAGACACGTCCTTAATTCTAAAGATCTTCCTTCTTTTCCAAGTCCTCGTGGAGCTCAACCACTGGCATCTGGTTGGCTCCCACTCAGGGCGACGGCGGAAGGCAGAGGGGAACTGTCCCGGTGGCTTTCAGAGGCTGTCACTTGTTGTGAGAACAGATGGCTGCGTCTTTCCACCCTCGGCCGAGGCTAGTGGTCTTGAACCGCTGACCTTACAGCCTGCAGCTCAGTGCAGAACCCTCTACACGGCTAGGGCTCCTAATTCTTGCTTGCTGAGCCCCAGTTCGGCCGCTCCCGCTCCCTGCCTGGCACAGACTTTTCCAGATGGCTTTCTAACCGCCGAAATGGAGGTTTCTAATGGGACTTGCAGCCTCGCTGTGCTTACAGAGGCTCGGGCGGGCCCGGCTGTAATTATTCAATTGCCTAATTCCATTTATCTCCCATGATCCATTATGCAGCGCGTCCTCCTCTGCAGACACGTAACCTGCTCTAATGGATGGCGGGACCCAGCAGGCATCTAATTCCCCTCCACCATCGCTCTCACCATGGATGAGGAAGGCCGACACACTTACCGCTGTAGGACCAGTATGTTCGGCATGGCTCTTCTGCTCTATCCATGACGAGCACCTGATGCTTCAACCCTCCCCAGGTTGTGTGGGAGGGCGGCCGGGCTGCCGGGACTCAAAAACCAAAGTCCCTGATACCATAGCAGTTCCAACTCACAGCGGCCATCTCCACAATGTGCCAGAAGAGACGTCTCTGAAAATCCGTGTGTCTTTTATCTGGGAAGAGAAGGAAAGAATTCTCTCACTCTCAGGAAAGGAAATAATTCTGTGTGTGTGTGTGTGTATGTGTGTGTGTATGTGTCTGTCTTGCTCACGGAGAGGGAAAGTGTGTTTTTTTTTCAACGAGTTTATTGAGAGTTCTTACAGCTCTTATAACATTCAATACATCATTTGTATCAAACATACTTGTACGCGTGTTGCCATATTCATTTCCAAATATTTTCTACTTCAGCTCTTGGAATAAGTTTCAATTTCCCCCTCCTTTTATTTATTTTTGGAGGGGGGGCACCACTGCCCTCTGGTGGTCGTGGGAGTTACCCAGCCTTGCTGCTGCTGGATTTGACCGCCAAGCCAATGGGCTGCAGTCCCGCACTCAACCACTACACCACCGGGACTCAGCCTCCTCTTCTTTTTTCATGTGTGACATTTTTTTTTTTAGGCATCACTGCCCTCAGGTGGTGGGAGTAGGAGGTCCAGCCTTTGCTCCTGGGAGCCGGAATTGAACCTCCATCCCAGTGGGCCGCAGTCCCACGCACAACCACTATGCCACCGGGGCTCAGCCCCCTCCCCTTCTTTTTAAAAAAAAAAATTGATAAATCATTTTATTGGGGGCTTATACAACTCCCATCACGATCCGTACATCAATCAATTGTATGCCGGCCACATTTGCACACTTGTTGCCATCATCACTCTCAAAACATGCTTCCTCTACTTAGGCCCCCAGTACCAGCTCCCCATATTTCCCTTTCCTCACCTCCTCCCCCATGAACCCTTAATAATCTACAAATGGCTGTTACTTCTTCATGTCGTACATTGTCCAATGTCTCCCTTCACTCGCTTCCCTGTTGTCCATACCCCAGAGAGGAGGTTATATGTAGATCCCTGAAATTGTTTCCCCCTTTTTACTCCCTCCTCCCTCCACCCTTCCGTTATCACCACTTTCATCACTGGTCTTGAAGGGATCATCTGTCCTGAATTCCCCATGTTTCCGACTCCAGTGTACATTCCCTGGTCTAGCTGAAGTTGTCTGGGAGAGTTGGGATCATGATAGTGGGTGGGAGGAAGCATTTGAGAACAAGAAGAAAGTTGCCTATTTCATTGTTACTACACTGTACTTTGACTGGTTCATCTCCTCCCTGTAACTCCTCTGTAAGAGGATGTTGCTTCACTTATTGATGTGCTCTAGGTCCCCAATCTGTACTCCCCCTCATTTATAAGGATATAATTTTTAGTTCTTTGATGGCTGATAACGGATTCCTTGGACACCTCGTGGTCACACAGTTTGGTGTGCTTCTTCCGTGTAGGCTTTGTTGCTTCTGAGCTGGCTGGCTGCTTGTTTACTCAAGTCTTTGACTCCAGACACTATATCTTTTGATAGCCAGGCACCATCAGCTTTCTTCACTACGGTTGCTTATGTACCCATTTGTCCTCAGGGATCATGTTGGGAAGGTGAGCATCATGGAATGCCAATTTAATAGAACAAAATGTTCTTGCACTGAAGAAGTACTTGAGTGGAGGTCCAATGCCCATCTGATGTCCTAATAATAACCCTATAAGTATATGCATGCTGCTCTATTTCCCCATCATCATATGTAAATATATGTACATATGTACATGCCTGTATTTAAACCTCTATAAATGCCTTTTACTTTCCTCTTGTCCCACTATCATGTTCAGCCTCCATTTGGGTTTCAGTATTTTGTCTCTGTTACAGTACTCTTGATCAATCCTTATCGGACCTCTCACATCCACCTTGTCACTGATTTTGAATCACTTGTTGTTCCCTTATCCCTGGGCCAGTCAACACCGCCTCGAGGGAAAGTTCTTTGTGATTTGTGACTTCCAACTTCTGTAGGCCATGTGTTCCTTGGGGACCTTGGCATCTGATGGCTGATTCCGCCATCTTTCCTTGGGCTATCTGCTCCTGCCAAGATTGGAAAGCTGTGGAGACCCTATTGATGTTGGGCTCCTGTGAGGCAGAATCTAGGTGCTCTGCTGGAGTGGGGAGTTACTCACCACACCACCAGTGGGATGACTGGATCTACCAGCTGAATCTACCAGCTGCTCCTGGGAGCCGTCCATACCCTCATCGAGTTCCAGGCTCGGAAACCCACAGGGCCCTTCTCCTCTATCCTGTTGAGGCATTGTGGGTCGGCGTCAACTCCGGCAGTGGGATTGGCTGTGGTTTGAGAGACGCTTTGGCAGAGAGCTCTGTCGATGTGCCTCTGACCAGAGAAGGCCTTACGGAGGTGGACAGTGATGGGACCCCGGGAATGAACACGGCCATGGCACCGCAGCATGCCATATCATAGAACAAACCCAAAGAGACCCAAGCTCAACCGCGCCACGCCGTGACCCTGATAAGTGAGGGTAGAACTGGCCCTGTGGGGGTCTGAGGCTGCGGTGCTTGATGGGAGCAGCCAACGTCAGCTGTCTCCCTGGTTGCCGCTGGGCGGCTAGAACTACTGGCCCTGTTGTTAGCAGCTAAAGCATCACCACGACAATGCCATCGGGGCTCTGCAGCAAGAAGACAATGGATCAGGGGATCTAGGGAAGACCTGTGTTGGGGTCTCTGCCAGTCTATGGGCACATAAAGACAAAGAGGTGGAACCCGGGAAGGCTAATCCTAGGTGTTGACATTTTTGGTAGAAACCTGCTAAGGCCATCAGTTTCTCTCAATGGCCCGCTGCATCGTTGCGGACAGTAAGATGAGCTGCCCTGCTTCGGGGCGTTTGTGTGGGACCAGTGCCCCTCATGGTCGTTCCACGTACTGTGCCAACCAGCGTCTCTGTTGGCCAAAACACAAGGCCCGGAAGGCCACCCCTCAGCGGGAGTGATATACTAAGGGAGGAGCGCACGTCCCTGGCACCTGTCCCTGTCCAGCCCCAGGGGCCCTGGTGGCACTGCCGGTCAGGCACCGGGCCGCTAACTGCCGGGCTGGTGGTTTGAGCCCACCAGCCACCGCTCCTTGGGAGACAGAGGCGGCTGTCTGCTCCCGGAGAGATTTGCCAGGCCCTGGAAACCCTGTCTATAGAGGGCTGCAAAAAAAAGAAACAGAAAACCAAGCCTACAGCCTCCACATCCATCGCAGCTCTTGGGAGGGTCTTCCTGGGCGCAGGTAACTTCGATTTTCTCCCGAGCAGCAGCAGGGGGGTGAGTCAGCTGAGGGGGCTTTTGGAAAGCTGGTGGGGAAATCCCATTATCCTCCAGTTCTGTGTCTCCACGAGCCTTGGGGCATCCTCTGGTCAAAGACTGGCATCCTGGTGGTGTGGTGGCTGCTCATTGGGCGGCAATCCTTAAGGTCCACGGTTCGAAAACACCTGCCCCTTCAAGGGAGAACAGCAGGGCGTTCTACTCCTCTAACGAGTTACAGCCTTGCAAACTCACAAGGACTGTTCCAACCTGTGCTACGGGGTCAATGGGACGGCTGTGAGGCTTTCGGTTTTGTAACAGAGGTGATCAGCAGGCAGGGACAGGAGAAGGGACAGGACATGCTGTGTGGGAGCCATCAAGGAACTCCAGGTCCACAGATGCTGGGAGCAGACAAGAGAGAAAATCTCCCCTCGAGCTAACGACCCCCCAAACTGTGAGGAAATATATTTCTGTTTGTCAAAGCTCCCACCTGTCCCGCTTCTCAGCCATGGGGTGTTTCACAGAGACCATAAAATGGAAAACATTGAAGCATCTTTAAAGCTCCATTTGATGGACTGAGGCCCTAAGCCCAGGTCCTGGGAAGCTGCCCCACCCCAGGGTTTTCTGCCTCTCTCTCTCTCTCTCTCTCTCTCTCTCTCTCTCTCTCTCTCTCTCTCAGCCCACAAGCCTGCACTTCTGACTGAGTTGTTTTTCCTGTAGGATGGTCTCTGTTTGCAGAATGTTAAAAGCTGGCAGAATAGGGACGGGCTCTGTGGTTCCACTTGAAATATAGAAAAATGGCCCAGACATTAAAACAGATAAAAGGGAAAAGGGCAGTAATGAATTTAGAGGAAAATGAGCGGTAATAGCCCTAGCATTACTTAAGCTCCACATCAGAAATCATTGGAAATCTGTCAAGCACACCAAATTATCTACTCGTCGGCTGCCTCGGGACCCTCGGCGAGCCATCCAAAACCAGCCAGAGCAAGACAATTTGAGCTAATTTTACTATTTATAACAATAGAGCGGGCCATTAAGATAAATTAACGTCATTATCAAGTTT
This sequence comes from Nesogale talazaci, assembly GCA_004026705.1. Classification (NCBI taxonomy): domain Eukaryota; kingdom Metazoa; phylum Chordata; class Mammalia; order Afrosoricida; family Tenrecidae; genus Nesogale; species Nesogale talazaci. The sequence goes on along the minus strand of PVJH01013576.1, from coordinate 50,030 downwards.
CTATGAAAAATGACAAACACCACTAGTGCGCACGGCTTCCAGGCTGTTGACGATAATGAAATGGGCTGTCCGGGGACTAAGGGGAAACACTCCACATAATTATTTTCTAGTAGCCTGTTTGTTTCCTGCCCACTCACTTGCTTTCACCACAATTAGTTCCGTACACAATATGGCGGGAACGAAGCAGTCAACACGAGGCCGCATTAGGACTAATTGGGCTATTAGGGTGCAGTTTCCAGCCTGCGGGTCCCACTGAGACGGGGAGCAAACACAACCCGGGCACCACGCTGGCACGCATTGTTTTAATTTAAAGGCGCTCCAACCAGGACAATGGCTCCCATAGATGGAGGGGGAGGGGAAGCTCTCCAGAAAGATCCGCGGGGAAGGTGGAGGGTCCCAAGTGGTCAGTGTTGGGGTGCACTGGCCTCTCCTCGGGGGAGGCCAGTCTGGGTTTAGACTTTGGAACGGACACCCCTTGGCTTGAAGGAGTTCCCCCTTCTCCTCCCCGAGTCCAGAGGTGTGAGGAACATCTTTGTAAGGCGAATGGAATCACAGAATGGGGTCTGTGGAGTACTACACGCCCAGAGAGAACACCCTGGGGCCCTGGGGAGCATCACAGTGGCTGGCAGTCCAGGACAACCCCACCCTCCCTCCCTGGCTCACTGCTCTGCTCCCGTGGAGACCTGGGCTGAGAAAACCCTGCAGCGCAGTCCTGCGGCCCCTCCCTGAGCCGGGTGCCCACCCCCCAGTGACAGGTGGACATGGAGTCAGGAGGCTGCTGTGGCATGGGGGGTGGGGGGCTTCCACAGTTCGCGGAATGAAAAGATCATGGGATTTTTTTTCTCAAGTCACAGACACACATTTATTTCCCATTGTTTAGACAAGGAATGTTACAACGATGGGCTTTTTCAGGATCAAACTCTCCCTGGAAGCCAGCTCCCCTGGAAACTTGCTTTGATGGCTTTCCATCTCTTGAACGGCATCAACCCAGCGGGGTGCAGACACGAGCTTATCGTGACCGGTCTGCAGCATGGAGGCCTGGAAGTACGAGGCGACCTGTGGCCGGTCAGCAGCGGCCTGAAGCAATCTGAAGCATGGTGCCCAGGCCCCCAGCCCTGCCCACTTTTCAAAGCCCCCCTCCTAGGTCAGTCACCAAGTGCCACTGACCAGAAATGTCCAAGCTCGGCCCGGTCTAGTCTCACGTCCTTTGGGCGTGCTGTCTGGAGACCAGTCCCTAGGGGAGGAGTCCGGGCTTGGTGAAGCGCAGGGGCAGCATAAAAAGAGGCAGGCCCTGCAGAAGATGGACGGACAGACACCGTGGCCGGGACAATGGACTCGTGACTAGGCACAGGACCGGGCTGTGCCTCAGTCATGACGGGTCAGAATCGACTCGGGCGCACCTGCTGACGACTTCACAAGACAGGTGGACTGACAGAGGCCAGCGTTAGCCAGTGGCCAGCAGTGGGCGAAAGGAGTCCCTCACGGGCCAGGGGACCTGCGTTCCGTTCAGGCTGAGGGGAAGCAGGGGCACGGGTTAAGGGTGATGGGGGCACACATGCCGGGTATTGTGACTGTTGTCGGTGGTGCGTGTAATGGCGACCGCTGGGCCCCAGACAGGTTTGCTGCTACTGCTGCTGTGCTGGCTGAGGGGTGCCATCTTGGCTCCAGTGCACAGCCAGCCCCCATGGGAAGTCCGAGCCAAAGAACAGCCTGTGGGGCTGAGGTCGGCACCTCTTCCCCTATCTCCTTTTCAGAGTCCTTCCAAGTCTCCCCAAGGGGCCAGTTGTGCTGCTGGGTTGCTGTCATAAAGCCAAAGGACCCTGAGTCGGTCCCCCCCCCCACCCGGCAGCCAGGGAGGTGCTTGTTCAGAAGCAGCCACGCCTTCCCCTCCGGACCAGCGGTTCTCTGAGACCCTCTGATACAGCTCCCCATGGGGCGAGGATCCCCCACCACAGCATTATTTTCATTGCTCCTCCACCTCTGTCATTCTGCTACGGTTATGAGCCGTCGTGTAGATATCTGATCTGCAGGATGCATTTTCTTCGTTACAAACTGAACATCATTAGAGCATAACGAATAATCATAAGAACAATGTCATAATCGATTGTGAAATAATGATTTCTCCTGACAAATCAATGAAATGTTGCCTGGAAGCATGGTGCAGCATGGGCCAGTCTTCACGCCGGGAACGCGTGTGTGAGCGAATCTGCCTGTGGGCAGACGTGCCTGGAGACAGAGGAGCAGTGTCTCGGCTCCTAAGACCGTCAGACTGTTGTGTTTCCTGAGGGTTTTAGGTGATTCCCGTGAGAGGGTCGTTGTTGTGTTTTCTGGGGGTCTTAGGTGATCCCTGTGAGAGGGTCGTTGGACCCCCAGGTGGAAAATGGCTGCTCTAGTCCATGGTGCATGTTTAAGAGAGCTGGCGACAGCAGGAAGCCGCCTGGCTCCCCTAGTCCGCAGGGGGCCCTGGTGGCAACGTGGGTCAGGCGCTGGGCCGACATGGTGGGGGGCAGCGAGAGGGAGGGGGAGGAAGCGGCAGTGGACACGTGCCTCCTGGGGAACTCGAGGGTCTCTTCCATGCCGTCCTGCGAACTCGCTGGGGTTGGGATGGACAGGATGCCGTGGATTGGGTGGGGGTGAATCTCAAGGTAGTCTGCAGCCACCCCACCCCAGGGTTGTGTTGCCTTCAGTGAGGACCAGGCGGGCTGAGAGGAGACTGTAGGGGTTCCCCACACCCTCTGAAAGCCCTTGGCTCTCCAGGTAGCAGACACGTCCCCTTAGTCGCCACAGAGCTACCAGGACAGGAAGAGGGCCTGGGAAGGGGAGGGGTGCCCAGGGCTCCGTGTGCGGGTGACTCTGGAGGCAGGATCTCTCCCCGAACCACTCCCACCGCCATCCAGTCCGTCGGCGCAGAGCAGAACTCGACAGGCAGGGACCCCAAACCCACACTTGCCGCAGTTCACCACGGAGTGCCTGTCACTCACGGCGCCCCCTGCGAATTTCCCAGACAGCAACTGTTGAAGGGGCAGAAGGCCCAGTCTTTCTCCCTCGGAGGACACGGAGTCCCTGGGCTCTCTTTCGTCTCTCTGCTTCGCCGTCTCTGACTTCAAATGTCCCGGGCATCCCATCTGTAATGCGATCAGGGCAGGTCTCATCTCCTTTTTTAAGAAAACGTGCTGTGCCTTGGGTGAGGGTTTAGTGAGCAGATCCGTTTTCCGCTCCATGATTCAGACAGACCCGTGTATTCTTGAGTAGAAGCCGAGTTTTCCAGCCCGCTTTTTTAGGCAGCTTGTGTGGCAAAATCAGGTGCCTCGGCAGATACTCGGGTCGGCTTGTACTTGAGCGTATATGGAATTTTGTTCCATGTCACTGGTGTCATCCCCACATTGTAACATCACTCCTCCTACTTCCTCTCTGTGTTTCTGGTTTCCCTTCCTCCTTCTCTCTGAACTTTGCCCTTTTGATCTCGAATGGCTGGTTTTTTTTCCCCTCAGAAACCTGCCTGTTATTGGGCTGCAAATCAGCTCAAGACCTGAAGGGCCAGAGTTCCACCCGTCTCTGTTTGAGCAGACCTCCCCGCTTGTCTTTATGATTGGGGGTTTGTTCCGAGTGCTTCTCCCAGTCTGACCGGGACCTTTGGGAAGGAGGAACCCTCAGAGCAGTCAGTGGTGCCTGCCCGGGACCATCTCGATCTTCAGGGCTCAATTTCCCTTCTTGCATGTAATCAATAAATGCTCTTCCAAAGATCAGCCTGTGGCCACTCCCTGAGTTTGGGGAGTAGATCGCCAGGCCTTTCTTCCTGGCCCGAGTGCTATTGGGACCTGGTCCCCTCCCAGCAACGCATTAAGCCTCCATCAGTGGGGAGCCTCGGGGACACTGATTGAGGATGGAAGCTGGGCGCCCCCCTGGAAGGAGAGAATTCCGCACTTGGGAGGAGCTCTCTTGAGGTGGGGCCCCTCTGTCTCAGTGCTGTGCTGCTAGGGTCTCCACTCACACAAAGGGCCCTCAAGGACCCGGGTTCGTCTCCACCCCGTGCCTCGAGAAAGCTCGGAGACGCCGAATCCAGAAACTTCCTCCCAGAAACCTCCTGGGCTGACTTCGGAGATCTTCCTGCTCCACGCTGACCCGGGTGGGCCCAGGCAATTTGTAAAATTGCAAATAATGGGTTTTCAGGATGAAGGTTTCTGGGCAAAATGATATGGTGAGCTAATTATATCCACCCTTCAAACGGCGGTCACAGTCATAATAAACCTCAGTCTCCCCGAGTTCAGCGCACTCGGGAGAATTACCTTAATTATTCACAGCGCTCTTCTTCCCCCCACCTCCCAGCGGGGTGGAGGGGGCGGGGCAGGGTGTCACTCCAGGACTCCTGCTTCCAGACGAGGGAGCTGAGCGGACCCAAGCCGGAAGTTCAGGGAGGAAGCTGGAAGTTTTGCTTCTTCGCTTTTCAAGGCTTCTGGGTGCAGAGAGGTCCCTGGTGGTGCACCAGGTTAAGCGTGGCGGCTTCCGGTTGCGCTCAGGTCCGCGTCAGCAGAGTCAGACGGTGCTTCCTAGAGCCATCGCGGTGTGGTCTTTCTGGAAGCAGATCGCCAGGCTGCTCTTCTGAGGCACCTTGGGATGGGTTTGAACAACCAGCCTTCCCCGCTCATCATCAAGCACCGAGTCATCACTGTGAGACAGAGCGAGCGAGAGAGAAAAACAAAACTCACTGCCGCCACGCTTGTTCTGACTCACAGAGAGCCTACAGGGCAGGCTGGAACGGCCCCTGTGGAGTCCCCAAGACTGCCCGGATCTTTTTTGTTTTGTTTTTGTTTGCTTGTTTTGGCATCACTGCCCTCTGGAGGTCGTGGGAGCGACCCAGCCTTGCTCCTGGAGAGCCGCTGCTGGATTTGAAGCACCAAGCCATGGTGGATGCCGAACACAGGCACCGGCACCCGAGAGGCTCTGTGCTGCATGACGGACAGCTGGCAGGGTGAGAGCTGCCTGCCCCTGGGGGTGAGGGGACAGAATGCTTGCTCTCTCACTTCCTGGCCATGCTGTAAAGTCCTGGCCCCTCAGCTTCCCAGTAGCAGCAAAACCTGGAGCCTCCTTCGAGAACTCAGTGGATTGGGCCCCGGGTGGCCAACCTCACGGTCAGCGGTTCAAACCCACAGGCGCTCCACTTGGGAAAGACAAGGCTGCTGCTACCATCACAACGGGCGGCCTTGGAAGCCCTTTGGAGCTGTCCTGCTCCGGCCTGGAGGGTCACCAGCATTCGCAATCGACTTGGTGGCAGTGGGCTTGGTTCTTGGGTTGGGGGCCCTGGCGCGAGTGCCCGCCCTGCCCAGCCCACCTGTCCTTCTCTGATCCCACAGCCGGGTTCCAGGGCGTCCGTAGTCATTTCTGAGCCCAGGTAACCTCATTCCACAAAAATCACCCTGGCTTTTACTGCTCTTTACGGGGAGGAAATAGGCTAATGCATGTGCATCAGTCCTGTAATCTCCCTGTAATGGACTCAAATTACAGTTTTAAAACCTAAACTCTGAACTTGAACTCTCAGCACACACAGCCAGGAACAGCATCCTCCCTTCTTAGGCGTCCAGTGAAAATTCAGACAAAGAAAAATCTGGACGTTTCCCTCCACGTAGCGGGGCTGAAGACACAGAGGGGACAGGCCCCACGATTGGTCTCTACTCCCCTGGGACAGCAGAGTCAGGAACAGGAGGAGGGAGTGGAGTGTGTGGTTAATCGCCCCAAGGGCAACTACCTCCTTCGCACAAGACCAGAAGTGGGTGGTACCAGGCCTACCAGGGCTGAACGCTTTGATCCAAGATTCTACAGAAGAATCTTGATCAAAGACAGGGTAAATATAGGACAAAAATTCCAGCTCTCATGGTGTGGCAGTCACATACTCTGAGGCCAATTTGACTAAGAGTGCAGGGGTGGAGTATAGCCTGTGAACCTGGAGATAGCTAATGAGACCTCTGTGTGGGCATGACTTTCTCCTGAGAATTCTGGGAAGTCTCTCACAGTATTTCCCAATTGGAGGAGAGAGATTTGATTCAGTCTTTTGGAGTCGGTCTACTGACAAGGCGAGATGGTGGCATGCTGATAAATCCTGAATCCTGGAACCTGGAGGAGAAGTCACATGGACTTACTCTGATGAAACTAGACCTCTGGGGCTGGAGAAACCACAGAGAGACCCCTGCCAGTGCTGAGAAACTTCTACCACCAATGCATACTGCTGATGGACCCTGATCCCTGGAAACGAGGAGCCATGGGGATACCCCTGCCGGCACAGGGATGCTTCTACTGCCGCTGGATACACAAGATTCTGCACCCACTGGCCTGTGATTGTCCTGGTGTCATTGCATGTGCTTCATGAATCAGAAGGGGATTTTATAGACTGGTATCTGACATATGGGCAAATGTTGCACTTAGGACCTTAGCCTGGACTGGATGGGATGCTTTCTCAGTGGTCCATTCCTCTTGTAGATATCCCTTAAATCCATCTGCCTGTCTATGAATTTGTTCCTCTAGTTTACCTGGACTAGCACACATGGAATCCAAACTATCCGGAAAGTAGATGTGGCCCTGTAATGATTTACTGCCCTAAGACAAACTTTGGACCTTAACCCCAAAATACTCCCTGAGGTCTTAAAACCAAAGAGAAGTTTAACTCAGCTATGAAAGAAATGGGTTTCTCGGGCAAAACACTCTTAAGATCAACCTATAAAAGACGATGACCTGGGAGCCTGGTGCACAGCGGTGACTGCTGGCGCTGCTCAGGGCAAGGCCGGCAATTCAAAGCCACTGACTGCTCTGTGGGAGAAAGATGGCGGCTTCCATTCCTATAAAGAGCTCCATGCTCAGAAAGTCGCGGCGTTGGGGGTGGGGGTGGGGCAGGTCTGCCCTGTCCTCTAGGTTGCGATGCGTGGGGATTATTGACGGGATGGCCGAGATTGTGTGAGGTGAAGTTGGGGACAGCAGCTGGGACGACTAAATGGGCCCCTTAAAGGGCAGTGTGTTGGTGTTAGCCACGGAGCAGGAGCAGCTCGGAGGAAGGCCAGAAGGGCTGCCTGACTGGAAGGATTCCACCCATGTCCCCGATGTCGACCTGCACGGGCAGGAGTGTAACTGCATCCCTGATGACAGATCCGGGCAGTAAATGTATTCTCCATCAGGACCGTCGTCGTCGCATAGAGGACAGGGCAGAGAGATTGAGTCTGGGTCTACTCCCACCACAGTGCCTGCTCGGCCCACAGGGAAAGGCAGCAACCTATGCTGGCCCCAGGACTGTGGCTCAGGCTTGTGGGAGGAAGGTGTGGCAGCCAGTGTCTGCAGAGATCAACAGCGGTGCAAACCCCTTGGGGGCAGCGTGCCTTTGTGCCAGTTGACCAAGGCGAGTTGGAATCGACTCGATGACACGGGGGTCTGGATTTTTGTGCGTTGAACAGAGGCGGCGGTGTTCTTAAGGCTTGGGGGTAAGGGAATGAGAGGATCACGGGGGTCCCCCCCACATTGAGCTTCTGTCCTCTGTTGATACCAAAGCACTCTCCAGCCCCCGCCCTCCCACCCCCACCGCCGCTCCAATGTGGGGCCATCAGAAATGAAAAGCAGAGCTTGAGGGGCAGCCTTGGGATCTGCCCAGAGCTCGTTGGCCAACCAGCCTTAGCTCTTGGACTCACCACCAGACCCACAGGCTGCCTGCCCCTCGGGGATGTCTGAGAGCCAATGAGATGGGCTGGCATGGAGGTCAGTGGTCGCAGTCGTGGGCCTGGGCCTATCGAAGACCATGGGGGGTGTGGGGTCTGGCAACGATTCATCCTGCTCTTCACCAGGGTGCCATGGACCAGAGACAACCAGATGACTACTCACACAACACCGCTGCATGCCAGTTACTGAGTGTGCCACACGTGATGGGACGCCCAGGGCAGCCCCCAGCAACTGCCGTGGCTCCCAGCTCAACAGCGGAGGGCAAAGAAGCTCAGTGGGTCTCCTAGGGTTGTCCATTGCCAGCGAGTAACCCAGGCAGGCTGCTTCCAGAAGCCTCACCGGAACTTCTGGTCAGCTAGATTCCAAGTCCCTCCCCAAGACCCACCATAACAAAGAGAAGACTGTGTCTTCTACACTCAGGAAAGGGAGTGTGACCCATTTGGTTTGGGGTACAGATGATTGTTCAAAGGTTCTCTGTCGCTAGACTGTATGCTCCAGGCGGCCAGGGACTGGGTCACACACCACACACACACACACACACCACCCGCCCCAACACACACCCACCCCTTGTCACTCTGTCCTCAGCACCAGCACCCGACAGAAGGAAGGTTGTCACTTCAGGTCTGTGGAGTGAGGGGTTAGATTATGTCAGGGTCGGGGGCACAATGAGATCTCACACGGGATCCGGGCATGTTTGAACTTGCCAGATTTGTGAGCCTAGCCCTGAACACGGACCAGGAAATGGCCACCCTGTGGGACCAGCCAACAGAGACAGCCCAGGTGGCCTCTGAGACAGCCCTGCTCAGGGCAGCTGCTGGAGAGGGAGACTTCTGGGTGCCGTGGAGAGGGCCCTTTGTCCCGGGGACCCCTGGTGACAGCATGGAGCCGCTGCAATGAGTTGCTTTTCCCTGCCTATGAATTTCCCCTCCTAATCATGTTTTATGAAGCTTTGTGGCAGTTAACAAAGCATTCGCCAGAGGACACGCGCCTCCCTTCCTGTCCCGATGGCTCTCCCCGCAGATGCTCAGCATCCTTCCCCTTGCTCTCTGGTTTCTAGTCTTCATGGTCCTACTCTCCTGCCCCTTCCTACCCCTCCTGCTTCCCCACCTTGCCTTGGGGGCAGTTGTGACCCCTGGTCTCCTCTGGCTGGTGGTTCTGAGCGGCAGGTTCCTGGTGGGCGGGCGGGCGGGCAGCATTCTTGCTCACATAGGGTCGCTGCAAGCAGGGGTCCTCTGAAAGGCATCGAACAACTGGGGGACAGGGGCAGTTCAGTCGGCCATTCCCCCACCAGAGACCGGAGTCCGGTTCATCGTCATTGTCCTCAGAGAGACTGTTGGGTTTCAGACCACTGGCATCGTGTTCACGGCTGAGCGCAACAGGGGATCCTTAGCGAAAAGGCAGTGCTTGATACATCCTCAAGGCGAAAACCAGTTCTCATAGCCTGTCATTATTTCAGTTGGGATTTCCTCAAATCAGCCCCTGGCTTGTACCTGGGTTCCTGGGTTTGCCTGACCAGGTAGCTAGGTGGCAGGAAGAGGCATCCGGCCGAGAGCGGGAGGGGGAGAAGTAGGGAAGTTACTTCTCTTCCCTCCAGGGCTCCACTGGGGTTTTCAGTGCCGCTAGAACGTGGTTTGTTTATTTCTGTTCCCTTAACTTTCCCTGCTCACTGTGCCACAACACACGAGACACGTCGTGTGTCAGTCGAGCCACGTTTGCACACCACGTTCCGTTCCTGGTGCCGGGCGCCGTCAGCCCCCTCCGTTAACGACACAAACAGACCAGGACCCCGGACCCTGCCTGGCAGCCCCCTCCCCTGGGCTCGTTCTTGAGCATCGCCCGTACGGCGTTGTTTTCTGGGTCCCTCCCTCTTGCTAGGGGACACTCCCACCTTCCGTCTTCAGAAACAGTGACTGGAGACTGTGGAAGGGGAGCATTGTCTACAAGATTCTCTTTTCACCAGAACAGCCCCAGTGGTCTTGCTTCCACTGAGTTCTGTTGCTTTGTGGGATTGGGAATGGAAACCCGGGGGGCGGGGCGGGGTAAATCCTGTGATCCCTGCCCCACCCCCTTGGGGACAACAGGGTCTGGGGACCCGGGGAGGTTGAGGAAGGTCATTTGGATGCCCAGGCAGTGGGAGATGAATAATACATTGAAAGCCTTAACGTAAGCATTAGTTCCCTTCTAATCAGGATCATGAGGCATTTTACAAATTAGCCACTTTCCTCAGACACTTACCGGATCGAGTGGCTCTGGGTAGCGCCATCGGGACGTTCTGCCATCTGCATTTAGAAAATTGCCTATACATTTATGAGAGTGACATCCACCCACTAATTAGCGCTGCTCTCCCTGAAGACTCTCATTAGCACATTGAGCTAATTACTGAAACCACTGGCCCGGAGGTGGGCTATTGCTGGTGGGGTGGGTTCCCACACCACCACCGCCCCCTTGCAGTAAAATTTGCTCCTGCCTTATCTTTACGAGAGCTAAAACAGAGAAAATGGAAGCAGAGCCCTCAGACACAGGAACTGGACCAGCGCCACCCCCGCGCCCCTCTCCACGCCTCCTCCCCAAGGGAGGGACCCGCAGCTGCCTCTCCAGCCACAAATAGTCCCACTCCACCTGTCCACCTCATACGGACGGACGGCTTCTGATAGCTCAGCCGCGGGGCCAGGGGTGCGTCAGGAAATACGTTTGGAAAGACATGCAGCCTCCCCCACCTCCACCCCTTCACACCCGCACCCCCAAAATGAAATCCAATCGAAATCGTCACCACGTTGTCCCCAACCCATGTTTTACAGAGAGAACTGCCCTGGGGTGGTGGGGTGGTGGAGGGGTAGGGGGGGAGGTAGTGTTCTCGGCTGGAATCTTGACAGGAGCAGAATGCCAGGCCTCTCTTCCATGGTAGGGGCTGACAGTGGGGGTGGGGGGTGGGGGTTATTTTCTTTTTAAATCATAGTAAGCCAAAAAAAAAAATGCACTCCCATGGGGTTAAGTCCGACTCACATTGCTGATCCTCTGTAGGAATTCCGAGGCTGTGATTCTTTCTTGACGTGTGTGTCTCTGCTGCTTTCTAAATGACCGCGTGCCACGTACTGTGGAGTGACTCTCCCCAGCCATTCTCCTGACTGCAAGTTAACAGGGGAAACAGCTAACACGTGGAGGGAAACCTCTGTTTCTTCAGAGCCCCTGGGGTCACTGTTGTCACCAGGTGCCTTGGAGTCTGCTCTGACTCATGGTGACAACGCTGTCTGGTCCTGAGCTGCCCTCACCAGGGGCTGGAGATCTTGACAGGGACAGACAGCCTCTTCTTTCTCCCAAGGGACATCTGGTGGTCTTGAACACCTAACCTCGCCGTGGCAATCCAACCCTTTCCCCCAGTGCCAGTGTGACTACATGCCTCCTCTGACACATGCCCTCGTCTCCTCCTCCTTCCCACCACCTCAGCAGTTCCTGCACCCGCACCTTTATCCAGCAGTGGACTAGGGAACCCCAACTGATGGAAAAGATGGAAGTGCATTTCTAAGACTCTCCGTCAGAAGCAACGAAAATAATTTTATGGTTGCGGGGGTCACCACAACACGAGGAACTATATTAAAAGGGTCATGGCATTAGGACGGTTGAGAACCACTGATTTAAGAGCATGAAATTCACAGGCATAAATTTAACTAGGGATGAGAAAGGTTTTTACAATGAACACTGTAGGACTGAGCCCCGGTGGCGTCAGTGGTTGAGTGCAGGACCGCAGCCCGTGGATTTGGCGGTTTAATCCAGCGGCGGCTCTCAGGAGCGGCGCTGGGTAGCGCCCACGACCACCAGAGGCAGTGATGCCCCCAAAACAAAAAAACACCCAAAACAATGAACACTGCAAAGCACTGCGGAGAGAGATGAAAGACCACTTACATAAATGGAAAGATGTTCCATGTTCTATGACTGAAAAACTTCATATTGCTAAGATGCCAATATCATCCAAAGCCAGCCACAGAGAAAATGCAGTCCCAATCAAAATTCCAACAGAAGTAGAAAAAATTATCTTCAACTCTCTATGGATGGTAAACAAATACAAACAAATAAACAAACAAACAAATTGCTGCCACTGATTCAATAGGTTTCTGACACGATAATTATTTAGGGGGATGGACAACTTCATCTTCCTCCCATAGAGCAGCTGATGCGTTTGAACCTTCAACCTTGCAGTTAGAAGGCCAATACCGAACCCACAGAGCCACCACATGGATGGCAATGTTGAAAGGGAAAAATAAAGTAGGAGGAACCAGTCCATGGAGGACATTCTGTTTGGTAAAGCAGCGAGTCAGAGAACGCAAGGCAGATCCTCGATGGGGTAGATTGGCATAGTGACTACAGCAGTGGGCTCCAACAGAAACAACGCCGTGATGGCGCAGGCTGGGCAATGGACGCTTCATCCTGTTACCTACAGGGGCTCTCGGCGTCAGAGCGGACTCGACATTTTACAATCTAACTCCAGCCTTCCTGGTGTCAGAATAACCACAGACACACAGACCAGTGGAATAGAAATAAGAGCCCAGACAGGAACCCACAAGTAGACACGTGAACTGGCTTTCTGATTTTTGACGAGGGTGCTACACCCACTCCATGGCTAAAGAAGATTCTCTTCAATCGATGATGTTGTGAAAATTAGATTTTCTCATGCAGAAAAACGAAACAGAATCCATGCGGCAGACCACACATGAGAACAAATTCACTATGAAGATCGAACTGTAAAAAAAAAAAAAAAAAATACCACCTTGACCCTGCATCTACTTCAGAGGGTGAAGGAGTGGGAGAGGGGAGGTAGTTGCTTATAGAGTATTGAGTTTGGGTTTATGGTGACGGGGGCGGGGGGGGGGGTGGCGCGGAGAATCTCATTACTTATGGGTCAGTTGCATAACTGACTGATGTGATTGCTGTCAATAAAATGAACACCTGTAAAAGGTTGAGCTGGCAAAAACTGTAAGATAAATCTATTGATGACTGACAATGTTGAGGCTGCTTAGGAACAACTCAGGAAACATCTCATGGAATTTGGTTTGGTTTCTTGGGTTGGACGTTTAGGGACAGCCCAGGTGATCAGTCTAATAATATGCTCAGTGTGTTAGTTCTACCCTTTGGTTCACTGCAAAGTGCATGAACGAGGTCATACAAGTCCCCGAGGTAGAACTGTTGATCTTTATCCACCTGGAGCAGCAAAGGAGGGTGATTCAGTAATGAGGGAGGAAATGGAACGTCTGGCTCGCTGCCTCCATAAACGGCCTCTTTTGTCGTGAGACCAGAACCTGATGGTGCCGGCTACTGTTCTTGACCATGTTGACCAAGAGCCCAGAGATGAGTCCTACTCACAAAGGAGGAAAACATGCAAAGCAGAATGTCGAGTTCCCATGGAGCCATGGAGGTCGGATGAGCCCCTGAAATGACTGCCTTGAGAAAACTCGGTAAACCTGACACTTCAAATCAATATTCCCTGAAGGTTTATTGGAACCAGTGAATAGGTCAGGACCTAGTCTTGGGAGACACTAAAATCAATCATCAGAATGTAAAATCCATAAAGACAAGGCTTTACATCCTACTTTAGTGGGCAGTAACTGGGGTCTTAAAACCTCAAGAGCAGCCATCTAAGACCCAAGTCATGGTCTCCCCTGGTCCAGAGGAAAGAAGAGTAATGAAAATGGAAAGTTACATGGGGAGAGTTGGTTCAGTAGACTAATGGCGCACACGATTAACAGTGTTCACATGCCGGAGACCAGAAGAACTAGATGGTGCCCGGCCACCATGACCAATTGCTGTGAAATGGGACCTACTCGAAGGTCTAGGGCAGAGTGGGAGGAAACTACAGGACAGAACTGGAAACTGTAAAAGAGACCAGGGTGAGTGGTTTGTACAGAGACTGAGGGGATCCCCCGAGAATATTGAACCTTGGTCACATTTCAGCTTTAGAACGGAACCCAATCCTGTGTTAAATATCCAATCCTTTAAGATCAAAGTTCAGGGAGTGATTGAGGTGGATGAGTTGGAACAAAATGTGCAGGAACTGTTGAATGTGAAACTCTGATCTGCTCTGCAAACCTTCATATGTCACAATAAAAAGTTAAAAAATTTTTTTTAAGTTTGTCTTGAGTACTGTGCTCTAATTTTTTTTTCCGCTTTGATATTAGTTCTGCTTTTGATGATTCTGGGTTTTTTTTTATTATTATTCATTGTAATGGGGGCTCATACACTGCTTATCACAATCCGTCCGTACATTCGTTGTATGTCAACCATGTTTATACAATTGTTGCTGTCATCAGTCTCAAAGCATTCGCTTTCAACTTGAGCCCTTGATATTAGCTCCTCCTTTAGCACCATGCTCTATTAACAGTCATCTAGATCTATTAAGTGCCCTCTACGGCAGCAACTCGATAGGCAGGCAGGCAATTCTGGGGACCGTGGGTCTGTGTCAATGGCAGAGGAGCAGCTCCATGAAAGAAGGTGGGACTGTCTACACAGTTCGAAGAATGTGATCAGTGTCGCTGGATCAGACATGGAGAGATTGTTGAGTTGGTGTGTGGTCTCAATATAAACCACACACTTAAGACAATTGATTGTAGGGCTGAGCCCCGGTGGCATAAGTAGTTGAGTGCGGGACTGTGGCCCGCAGGCTTGGCCATTCAAATCCAGCGGCAGCTCTCAGGAGCAGCACTGGGTAGCGCCCACGGCCAACAGAGGCAGTGATGCACACACCCCCCACCCCCGCAAATGGATGATTGTTTAAGAATCCTACTTTTCCAAGTGCACGCTACTTTAACACAAAGAGCTCACCACAGGCATCTTAAGAGAGGGAATAAAGTCCTCCCCTCAAGTCATACTGCAATCTTTATAGAGGCAGATTGAGATAACACAGACAACTTCCTTCAGCAGAGTGGCTGGTGGCTTCCAGATGCCCACCTTGTAGTTAGCAGCTGAGTGAACTGCTGTGTCAACAGGGAGCCTTCCTCTAAGGACGGCAGTGAGGAAACCCTTCGGGCAGCCACATGGTCACTTGGGGCGCAAGGGGGTCACATGAATCGGAAGAGCTTCCAGGAATAAGCACAGGGCTGCCTCTCCTTCCTGTCACCTCCCCACCTGGCCCCAGGTCCAGGTCTCCACATCCGGCTCTTGCTCGTCCCTTGCTCTCAGTAGTTAATTAATTCCTCTGAAGTTGCCTAGTGACTACTGAAGAATCAACCAGTTTCTAGGGTATTTTTTTTGGGGGGGGGGCATCACTGCTCTCCGGTGGTGGGAGTAGG
>PVJH01013576.1:0-34961 GCA_004026705.1 Nesogale talazaci | reverse complement strand
CTGACCACTGAGAGACAACTTCTTTTTAACATGAGGGTCTTTCTTCGGCATGCTCTCTCCCCTTTTCTTTAATGCACACATGCACTAGCTTGTGTGTGCCTGGCTGTGTGTGCAGAGGACTCATAGCTGGGGAGGGATCTTGACTGTGAGTCCTCTGTCTCCCCTTGTCTCCCTTGAGCAGCAGAGGTCTTTCTGAGCCGGAACACCCGCACCTCTCAGTGTGATCAAACCCAAGCGAGTCCACTCTGACTCATAGTGACCCTTCAAGAGAGAGCAGAAAGGCTCCCGAGGACTCCCAAGGCTCTCTTGCAAAGACGGTCAGAATGCTCCTTAGAGGCAAGGGTGGCGGGACTTGGTCCCCCTACTTGGGACGTGTCGGGAGGGACCAGTCCCTGGAGAAGGACATCATGCTTGGCCAAGTAGAAGAGCAAGATAGGAGAGGAGGACCCTCAACGAGATGGACTGACCCAGTGGTCGCCAGAAAGTGGCAGGTCCACCATGAGCTCCCACTGCGGGTGTTATAAAAGAATCTTTCATTTTGCTGTTGGCCTCGTCTCCCTTCCCAGGGCAAACCTGCAGGTGGAGTGGATTCTGTGCACGCTGATGGCGTGCTCTGCCGTGTCTCGGTGCGAAGTGCTGGGCTCATGGTGCCGGCACAGAGGATGGGGATAGTCAAGCCACATACAGAAGTCAGAAGAGTAGCCAAGCAGAGGTGAGAGATGGAAACGTGGCCTATGGAGGGAAGAGAAAGAGAGGTGTCTGTCTGTGCTCTTCTGCCTGAGAAATACAAGCTCCCCCACAGAGAATGCTCCTGACAGACTCTCTGACTCCTCCAGTGTAAGTGGGTAAAGGCACTGCTAAGTGGACCACCTCATCCACCCGTAAGGAGAACTGACCTCCGCTGAGACATGTCTCCCACCAGGCTTGCATCCCCTTGTCTGGAAGGGAGCCTCCTGCCCGGGAGCTGGCCCATCAGAGATCTCACAACCGTGCTATTGTGTAGCGTGTGTCTGCCTGTGGGCCGAGTCCAGGATTCCCCAGAGATTCTGGGGTTCCAAACCCAGGCGTTCATTCAGCTCTCACTTGTTCTTCATGCACGGGGGTGGGGGAGGGTTGGTTGGCTGTTGTAGAGCTGGCAGAGGAGTTGGGGCGGAGCCTGTGGTGCAGCAGTCAAGGGCTCAGCGGCTACCCGGAAGGCTGAGAGTTGAAGCCCACCCCAAGGACTCCCTGGGAGAAAAGGCCCGGCCAGCTGTCCCACGAGGCCTCTACGAGTTGGAAGGGACTCAAGTGGTGCGGCTATCATGGGCCTTCTCTGAGACTCCGGCTTTCTTCTTCCTCCCTCCCTCCTGTAGCCTTCTTTGCCTGAGCAATGTTCTGGACGAGAGGCCAGGGTGATATTATGTTAACGAGTCACAGCATAAATGCTCGGGATGATTTGCATAGAAGGAACCTGACCCCTGTGGCTATTTGAAGAGGAAGGCCCTGGGGAGGTGGCTGAGTCAGAAAGAGGTTTGTTAATTGAGGGGTGGGGGGAGGGAAAACAAGTTCACAGCATCTCTCTCTCTCTCTCATATCTGAGGAAGTTTCAAAGCTGTGTGAGAGGTTTTCAGTGGCTCCCTCCTCTGAAGTGGGGGGCAGAGTTCTCTGTCATCTGCCCTCAGTGTGGAAGTTCCACGCAACCTGTTCCCTTGGGGTGACCCTGCTGGGGATGGTATCACCCATGACCTCGTAAGAAAGGAGGGCCCCCAGCCAGGTAGGTGGACACAGTGGCTGCAACCATGGGCGCAGGCCGAGGAGCCATGGTGAGGACGGCATGGACCGGGCAGTGTTCCCTGCTGCTGTGACACAGACTGCATGGCCCTTCAGGACGATCACACGTGCAGTAAATTCTAGTCTCTGGGCTGGGGTGAGCATCCTGCACTTGCTGGTGTGTCCGACTGTTGACCACTGCACTGGCCACCAACACTCCAGGGTGTGGCTCTCCCGGGGGAGAGCAAGGAGGGAGGGCAGCCGCAGTCTCCTGTGAGGGCAGCTGGCTTTGGCGGTTCAGAGCAGAGAAGCCGGACCCCAGTTGCTGGGTCTCACTTTGATCATCAAGCCTATGGGGGAAGCAGTGCTGCAGCCACGCTGTTCTAGGATCTCGACCACCCTACTAGTGTCAGAGAGTGCAGATGGAAAACTAACTAACGAACTAGTTCAACCCACTGCTGTCCAGTTGATTCTGACTCATGGGACCCCACAGGGCACACTAGAGCTGCTCCCTCAGGTCTCTGAGACCATAAATGTTCCCCGCAGAAGGCAGCCTCAACTTTCCCTTCGGATTCATTGGTGGGTTTGAACCAAAGATCTGGAGATTAGCAGTCAGCGCTTACCCCACTGGCTCATCAGCTATTGGAAACCCTTTGGACTGAAGGTCTCTGACACCAGGAGTAACTGTTTCCACCACCCACGCACTGCAGTATACTTTAAGTTTTAGCAATGTGTTTGTATCGCGATCCAAAACTGGACTCACTTTGTTGGTGGCTGGAATTCCTTTGTTGGGATTGACCATTGCCAGCTTAGTCTGCATTCCCGTTCCTGTTGCCAACACGTACATGCCACTTGGCATTTCCTTGCTGAGCATGAAAGCAGGGTCCTGTGGGCTTGGGCAACAGAAGAATGAAGACCTGCAGGCCCGAGGTTCTGGCAGTACACCCGGCCCTCATTGCCAAGCCTGCGAGGGTGCAGGAGGGCAGTGTGGAGTGTGCCCAACCCCAGGGCAGTGCGGGTGAGTTGCATGCTGAGCCACTGTGACCACACAGGACAGAGTAGAACTGCCTCAGGAGGTCACTGGTACAGAAGCAGAACACCTCATCTTCTCCTTCAGGGTGACTGGGGGGCTCAAGCAGCCCAACCTTTTGTAAGCAGCTGAGCACTTCACCACTGCGTCACCAATCAAAACAAAGGCATCACCGTGGAATGACTCTCACCGAAGCCCCTGAGGACACACTTAGGAGCTCTGGTGATGTCAGCAGAAAGACCAGGCTGTCAGCTCCCATGAAGAGTGGCAGTTTCTGAAACACACAGGGGCAATTCTACCCCGACCTGCTGCACCGCCATGAGTCAGAATTGACTTGATGACAGTGGGCTTGCTTGCTTGTGTTTTCAACAGCTTCTGTTCATGGCACTGGTGCTTGGTGGCCCCCACCTGCCAGCCTCGGGTCCACCATCCATGCACGCATCACGCTCAGTGGGAATTGAGGTCTGAGAGCTCTCTGTGGTTCCCACGTGCCCACTTTGTTCCCCTGGTGGAATTGCTCTCTGATCCCAAAGCCAGTTGTGTTTGTCCCCACATCTGCTCCTTGCCACTCATGCTGGCACGATGCCCTCATTGCACAGTGGAACTGCCATCATGGGAACGTGCAGACACCAGGTGGACATCTTTAGACTCACCCCCCCTCTTGCACTTCCACTTTAGCTTGGGAGTCCCATTGCTCTTGGGATTTTCCATCACTGCTCACGTGCCCCTGATCTCCTCCTGGGTCCACGTCCTCTGTACCCCAGCTGCCGGGAACCCTCTTCTTGTAGGTGTTTGAACCCTTGCTCGGGCTCCTCGTCTTCTCACTCCAGGGGTCTAAGCCTCCCACTGCTAGGCCTCCAGGTCAAGCTTGAAGAAAGGGCTCGCAGCCTGACCTCCTTCCAGCCTCTGTCACCTCCTCCTCTACCCCTAGTAGTATGAACTGATTCACCTGTAGGAGTGTCTTGGTCAGTGCCATGGTTCTGACCGAGTCCGCTAGGACTGCAGTTTAACCCTTTTTAGCAGGCACGGTGTCCTTCCTCAGGAGCTGGTGCCTCCTGATGACCCGTCCAAAGTACAAGAGGCAAATTCTCCCCCTCCTTGCTGCTAAGGAATGCCCTGGCTATAGTTCTCCAAAGACAGTTTTATTTTTTCTTCCGGTAGCCCATGGCACAGCCAATCTTCTTCACCAACATGATCATTCAAAGGCAAGACTCACCCGAGGTATAACATTTACAGCACTTATTTTTGTGGACAAAATGTAACCTGTGGTAGTGAGAAACTAAAAATAAAGAATGAAATAGACACAAGGAGACAAGTGTACACACCTAGGGGGCAAGGCAGGGGGACTAAGAGCTTCTCATTGATCTAAAAAAAAACCTCATTGCTACTGAGCTGATGCCACCTCATAGCGACCCGATATGGCAGTGCAGAAATGCGCCTGTTGATAACTCTTTCAGGGAGTAGAAAGCTTCGAATTTCTCCTGAGGAGAACCTAGTGGTTTCAAACTGCTGACCTTGGAGTTAGAAGCCTATGCGTAGCCACTACACCATCAGGGCTCCTTTTTTTCATTGATATTGCTTCCCATTTGTGTTCCTGGGTTGACTAGAGAAACAAATTCACAGACACTCACATGTGTATAATGAAGAGGTTTAGACAAGAGCAATTAAAGCATTGAGAAAAGGTGCCAGTCCAGTCCAGATCAAGTCCCTAAGTCCGATCTTAGCCCACATGTCTGATACCAATCTATAAAGTCCTCTTCAGAATCACAAAACACAAGCAATGACGCGACATTCAAGAAGATGACAGGCCAGTGGATGGGAAGTCAGTGACAGTAAAAGCCTCTCAGCACTGGCAGGAGTCTCCATGTGGCTCCTCCAGTTCTCAGGGCTGCATCAGGGTAGGTCCATGTGGCTTCACATCCGGGATGTCTCACAAGAAGTGAGCTGAGTCTCTCCAGCCTCCGAGGAGGAAATTCAGGAATTCCCAGAATTCTCAGGAGAAGGCCATGTCCACACGGAGGCTGCATTGGTTATGATGTGATTGAGAGACTAGACCCTAACTCTTCACTCTTAATCCTCTCAAATCCCAAATGGCCACAGGATTATGTTACTACCACACTGTTGCTTTAATTCTCACACCACGATGCAGAATGGGTATGATTATGTGGATAGACAATGTGGAGCTTCTCCCTCTCTCTCTCTCTCCTTTCTCACCCACACCCAGCTGGGCTAAAGTTGTTTAAGGTGATGGGAAAATCACACTGATGACAGGTGGGTTCACAGTCACTGTAATTGCAGTCAATAAATTGTACACATGTCAAAACCTGAATTGGCATCAGTTGTACCACAGATATATTTACAACAATGATCAAAGAAAAGAGTTAGTTGCTGAGGCTGAATGTGCACGGTCAAACATCCGAGGGATCTGGCTATTAGCTTGGATAGGTTCATAATTTTATGAAACGTCCTTATTAACCAGCCTAATAATGAGTTTTGTACTTCTGTTCTATCATCCGGTTCCTTGCCTAGCTGCTGAGTCTTAAAAGCTTGCAAGTGGCTGTCAAAGCCACAATAACAGAGCAAGTGAATCAAGGGTAGGAGGCATATGTGGAATATGTAGCTGATTGCTTCCACGGACAGCTGCTTCCTTTGCCCCGAGACCAGAAGAGATGGCTGGTGTCCAGCTGCCATGGCTGAACATCTTGATAAAAGATTCTACAGAAGAATCCTGATCAAAAGGGGGAAAGCATGGAACAGAACTTCAACATTGTAAACAACTATGCATCTGGTTTTAAATTATCAACATAGAAGAGAATTTTAAGAGGCCAGGAGCCTAAATTAATGGTCATGAAATATGGAGCTAGGTGGTAGAAACAGTCATAGTGTGAAGTGCATCACTTCAGTCACCCACTTTTTTCATGTAGAAATTGAGAAAAAAAAAAGAAATTGAGAACAGATGCTGTGTTTGCTTGTGCATATTAGCAATCAAAAGAAATAAGAGATTTTAAAAATAGCTTGTAATTGATGCTTTCATACTATGGCTTTTGGTTAAATAAGTGTTTAGAATAATATATGAGTAGAATTCCTGATTATACTATGAAGGGTTTTTGGGGGTAGATTTTGCTAAGCATTGCATTTTTGATTTCCAAAAGAGTAACATTCTCATTTCCTCAATACCAGTCTAATGAACCATGTTTCCATTATCTGTTGCTACATAACACGTCACAACTTAAGAGGCTGAAAACAACCTCCATTTCCTTGGTCCTCATGCCTGTGAGGTTTGGGCAGGGCTCAGCTGGATGCCTCTTCTGCTAGTTCCATTCAGTTCAGTCAGCTGCAATCAGAAAGCACCTAGGCATGTCCTGAAAATTGGGTACGAAGTCTCCAGACTTCTGGCAGTGCCCTGGATAAACAGATTGCCAAACCAGGAGTGTGAGAAAGACAGACAGCTTAGGAGTGGGAGAAGGAAAGACTGTGCTTCCTATCTGGCATTTCTGTCTTTTCTCTCATTCCAGAGCAACCTAGCCACCTAGAAAGGAAGATGGATAAAAATTCTGAGAAGGAAGATGGATAAAAGCATCACAATTCAAAAACCAAAGATATAGATGGATTTCAAAGGCACAAAAACTCGTTTCCTTTTTCGAAAATCTTGCTTTAGTTAGAAGATCATCCCAAATTCCCCACAATGTAGTGGGAGTCAAATGTTCATGAGGAAGCTTTTGTTCTGCATGCATTTCAATCCCTGCTTCTGGATGTGTGGCTCATAATTACTACTTTCTTTCTAAAACAAGCTGGAGAGTCACCAGTAGAAGAGGCAGCGCTGTGATGAAAACCGAAGTGTAAAAATAGTTCCTCTGAAAGCACAGCAAAGGCCCAGGTTGTGAACTCCACAGAAGCAGCAATGCTTTAAATGTGCCCCACTAAGCTCCCTCTCTGTCCTCCTCTACATCCCACGTGCCTCGGCCCACCTCCAACAAAAGAACAGTACAGAAAGGAGTAAATGCACACTCTGATGCAGAAGCCCACAGATGGAATTTGAACACTGTCTCCAACAGCCTTATCCTAGCTGGGAACTGCTGCAGAGAATGGGATTTTGCAGGAGGCTGGCATTGGTCCCACTCCACATCTAAATGAAGGAGACATAGCCTGTTCCTGCCGCATCCTCATGACTGCTGGTAGATCCTGCCCATTGTACAGCTACTGCGCATGTTAAATGCTGGACTGGCTCACCGGCAGAATCTGGATTTGGTTTTCTGTCCTTAGGGGTTCATCTTCAGTATTATGTTAGATGATATTGTCTATTGGGATCCGAAGGGTTCTCCTTGGCTCATTTTCAGAAGTAGGTCACCAGGCCTTTCTTTCTTGTCTACTCTAGTCTGAAGCCTCATGGTGAGGCACTGAAGCTGAAAACGAGGCAGCCCTCAGCGTGAGACATCGTCAGAGGCACCACAGGCACCAAGAACCGCCCATCTGAACGGTGCAGTGGGCTCAGTGCTGGGCGGTTGGCCGCAAAGTCGATGGTTCAAACTCACAAGCTGCCCCTCGGATGGGTCTGTCTGCTCCCAGAAGGATGCGCAGTCTCAGAACACCCAAAGGTGCCATCAGTTGTGCCCTATGGTTTATTTGCTCCGGTGCCCTGCATGAGGCAGATGGTTATGTGCTTGCCTGCTAACTGAAACAGGGGAAGCGCAAGTCCAGCTGGGGAACTTTGGAAGAAAGGCCAGGCAATCACTCTCCCCACCCAGTGCTTGAAAGCAGCACTGAATGCTATTCAGCCATTCTACTCCGACACACATCCAGTTGCCAAGAGTCAGAATCAAATCCAGGGTAAAGGGACTGATGTTTTGGTTTGGAATCCACTTTGGTCCCGAGTTGGAAAATGGATTTTGTTTGTTTGTTCCTCTTCTAGCAGTTTGGTTCCTGGCTGACACTTTTTTTTCCAATGCCAAGCTTCTCTCCGAGTGCGGGCTGTCAATGGGCTCCGGCACAGGAACAGTTGTGAGAACGGTGCAGGACCATGCAGTGTTTCGTTCTGCTGTGCAGAGGGTCACTGTGGGGCAGAGCCAACTCAAGGCACTCCAAACAACAACATGCAATATCACACGTCATACTTTACAGTTCCTTCAGATCAAACCCATGAGATAGGAAGGATGCAAGGGCGTTACAAAAGATCACACGGCAGTCAAACTAGTTGTGATAGTTAGGTTTACTGTGCCAAGCTGGCCGATAAACATACGTGCTATTAGTAAGGGCAGTTTAATTGAAGGGGGGAGAGGTAAACGGCTCGGTGAGCCTCACCTTTCTGGTCTCTTGCTCTCTGAGGGTCCGACCAATTGCTGCTAGTTCTCTGCCTAGCTGCCAAGGCTCACTTCCTGCAAGACATCTCTGAGGAGAAGCCACGTGGAGCTCCCCTGATGCAGCCCTGGGTGCTGGAGCAGCCGCATGAAGGCCCCTGACAGCACTGAGATGCCTACCCCACCACTGGATCCAAAGACTTTCTGCCCAAGGGCCTGTGCTCATCCTCGTGAGTCTGAGGACTTTGTAGATTGGTGTGGGACGTAAGGGCTCATGTTGGACTTCTGGGCTTCGACTGGACTGGGTTGAGATGCTTTCTTAATGCACACTTACCCTTTTATCTAAAACTCTCTTTTATACATAAATGCATCTCTGTGGATTTGTTTTTCTAGTCCACCCAGCCTAACACACTAGTGAAAGCCAGAGCTGTGTCTGGGGGTGGAAGTCCTGTCTAAGAAGGCACACTTATTTCCCACTCAAACAAGTGACGGGAAGGCAATGAGACTGCCTCTAATCAAGGGGAACAAGAAGCCCAGAAAGAGCAGGCTGTCCCAGCGAGTTCTGGCTCTCACAGGTTTCGCTGTATATAAGATTTTCCTAGGAGTGCTACTCCCTTCCTTATTATTAAAACAATGGTTCCCTTTTTCATTTTCTAAAGATTTAGCTATAATCTACATACCATAAAATCAGTCCACTCAGTACAATTCAATGACCTACAGTCAATTTGCAGAGTGGTGCCAGTCAGTCTAGCTTCATCGTCTCATAAGAATGCATTCATGTCCCCCAACAAGAAACTTTCTTTCCATTTACTGTCACTCCCTATCACCATCCCTGGAACGAAGCAACCACCGTCTGACTATGTTCCTCTTCATAGGCCTTTTGGGGAAAGTTTACATACTTGGGAGTCATAATCAGTATTCCTTTATATCTAGCTTCTGTCATTGGCCATAATGCTTGTGTGTCATCCAGGCTGATGCCTGCATTGGTGCATATATTTCTTTTTCAGTGGTTGGATGGCATCCCATTGTATAAAGGGTTTTGAAGGGTTCATAGAAAATGCAATGAAGAGAGTGGACTTTTTCCATGAACTTTTTTAAAGCCCCTTGATTTGGGCATACATTTATCCATTCAAATGATGGTCGGATTGCTGCCCCGTGAGTTATGACAAATAATGGTGCCCTATGGGTCAGTTGTTGTGAGGACACGTGCTTTCTTTGCTCTTGGTTCTAAAAACCACACACACACTGCCATAGGGTTGATAGTGACTCCCAAGAATCCTGTAGGGCAGAGCGGAACTGCCCCTTTGGGTTTTTGAAACTGTAGCTCTTTATGGGGGTAGGAAGCTTCATCTTTCTCTCACAGGGTGGCTGGTGGGAGGTTCAAACTGATGTCTTTGTGGCTAGCAGCTCATTGAGGAAGTCACGACGGCGTGGTGAAATTCCCTGGCCTTCTGTTAAGTCTGTGTTACACTTTTGAAGAAACTGTCCAATTGTTTCCTGCAGTGGCTGTGCCATAATAGACAAGGATACCGATTTCTCTACATCCTCGTCAGCTCTCAATCTAGAAATTGGCAACATGTGTCCTTCTAGAGGTGCCCTTGATTCTGCTCAGGTCGTCCTTATTCACATGCAAATGAGGGGGCTGAAAGTACCATGGCGTGGGTCAGGTGCACCTTAGTCCTCAAAGTTTTGCTTTTCAATACTTGAAGGAGACCTCGTGCAGCATTTGATCTCGTCTGCTGCTTCCATGAGCACGGATTGTGGACCCAAGCGAGATGGAATCCTTGACAACGGCAAGCTTTTCTCGGTTCCTTGTGGTGCTACCTCCAGGTCTAGCTCGGCGGATTTTTAGCTTTCTTTACACAGACGTGTAATCTGCGCTGACGGCTGCAATCCTTGATCTTCTCCAGCAAGGGCTTCAAGTCCTTCTCACTTTCAGCAAGCAAGGTGGTGTCACCTGCCATCCCAAGTTGTTAATAAGCCTTCTTCCAATTCTTCATTCTTCTCCATGTCTTCCAGCTTCTCTGATTATTTGCATACAGACTGGATAAATATGATGAGAGGACACAACCCTGACACACACTTTTCCTGATTTTAAACCATGCACTATTCCCCTTGTTCTGTTTGCACAACTGCTTCTTGATCCATGCAGGTTCCTCATGGGCACAATGTTCTGGGATTCCTATTCTTCCCAAGGTTATCCATCATGTGTTATGGTCCACACAGTCACATGCCTTAGCACAGTCAATGAAACACAAGAAAATATTTTTCTGGTATTCTCTGCTTTCAGTCACGGTCCATCTGGCATCAGCATTAATAGTTTACCTTACTACATGTCCTCTTCTGAATCCAGCCTGAACCTCTGGCGGCTC
Source organism: Nesogale talazaci (assembly GCA_004026705.1). Classification (NCBI taxonomy): domain Eukaryota; kingdom Metazoa; phylum Chordata; class Mammalia; order Afrosoricida; family Tenrecidae; genus Nesogale; species Nesogale talazaci. The sequence goes on along the minus strand of PVJH01013576.1, from coordinate 24,516 downwards.
CTTGTCAATGTACCATTGCAAATGGTGGATGATCTTCAAATTTTTACTTACATGTGATATTGATATTGTCTATAATTTGAGCATTCTTTTTGGAGACCTTTCTTTGGAACGGGTACAATATTCTCTGTTCCAGTTAGTTGGCCAAATAGCTCTCTTCTAAATTTCCCTGCAGAGAATTCTTCCAGTGCTTCATCAACTTGCTGAAACATTGCAAGAGGTATCCCATCAACTCCTGGAGCCTTGATTTGGCTAGTGTTTTCAGTAGCTTGGACCCCTTCCTTGAGGACCATTGGTTTTTGCTCATGTGCTAGCTCTTGAAGTGGGTGAATGCTGACTAGTTCTTTTGGTGTATTAACTGTATATTTTTTCCATCTTCTTTTAGATGCTTCCTGTCTCATTCAGTATTTTCCCCATAGGATCTTTCAATATTGCAACTTGAATGGCCATCTAAATAATGACAACTGATATTTGCCTGGAGTGAGATAGGAAGGAGAGTCAGGAACAGGAGAAGGAAATGAAATGTAAAATTGTGTCCACAAACAACTGCCTCCTTTGTCACGGGTCAGAGGAATTAGTTAGTGCCTGACTACCATTACTGAACGTTTTGAACAGAGTCTGTAGAAGAATCCTACTCAAAAAGGGGAAAATGCAGACAGAACAGAATTTCAAATCTGCACAGCCTCTAGATCTTCTGGAGCCATAAAAGTGGAGTAAAATGCTAAAATTGTTGCCTTCAGAAAAGCTTGAAACTCTAAACCAATAATATTCTTAAAACTGTATAGCAGTTGGGCTGAGCCCCGGTGGCGTAGTGGTTGTGCGCGGGACTGCGGCCCACTGGGACGGAGGTTCAATTCCAGCAGTGGGGCTGGGCCTCCTACTCCCACCACCAGAGAGCAGTGATGCCCCCCCACAAAAAAAAAAACTGTATAGCAGTTTAGCTTCAGTAGTAATGAATTTCTACCTTGAACTTGTATTCAATCCCATCAGCTATCTCGTAGTAGGAATATAAAGTTATCTGTTCCCTTGAAGATGTATAGCCTTGAAAATTCTAAATATGGCCACTATGAGTCAGCATTGATGCGAAGGCAGTGGGCTTGATTGGTTCAGTATGGAATCTCTAAAGTTGCTGAGTGGGTCTGAACCACCAACCTTTTGGCTAGCAACCAACTGCCTAACTGTTGTGTCACCAGGAGTCCTTAAAAGAATAAATACCAGCCCAACCAAACTCATAGACATTGAATGAATTTTGGTCCACAGATACTGTGTAAGGTCTCCAAAGCTGTCTAATTCCTGGAGCTTCCTCTTTCTCCCTTGCGGCTACTGGTGGTTTTGAACTGATGACCTTGCTGTTCGCAGTCCAATGCTTATACGACAGCACCACCAGGGCTCTTGAAAGAATGGACACAACTCTTTAAAAAAAAAACCCAACTAAAACTAAGCCTCTTATTTACCACACAAATGCGGCTTTGTGAGCTCCAAAGGCTCCATTCGATGTGCAACACTCAACATAGGTCCTCTAGCGCCACACGTTCCCAATGGCATGGGCAGGGTTCCCAAGGCCCTCCCGAAAGGTCCATTTGCATGCAGTTTGGCCCTTGCAGAGGAACCATGAATCATCGACTTGCCTTCTCACATTCATTCATTTCTTTCACTCTAGGAGAACAGCCAGCTTCTTTGTTTTCTTGCTGCTATCTGGGAGCCTGGTGGCACAGTGAGCATACATTGGTCCGCCAACCTCAACATCAGTGATTCAAGCCCACCAGCCTCTCTAAGGGAGACAGAGGAAACTGTGCCTGTGAGGCTTTAAAGGTCTGGGAAACCCACGGGGCAGATTCATCCTTCCCGACTGGAATTGTTTTCATGCTACTATCTAACTATGCTATTATTAATAAACATTGTTCTGTTTACCCATGTACCTACCTCTCGTATCTATGTTTGTGAAGATGTCTCTTTAAAAGATTTGTTGTCGCTTTTTCTTCTCCCTCCTCACCTTGCCTTAACTTCTCTGTAACCACAAAGTCTGATTCTTTTGGGGTGGAAACGACTTTTCTGATTTGGAGCTTTATTCCCCCCGTTTCTAACAGGGGTCACATACAGTATTTGTCCACATAGGATTGGGTGGCTTCGCTTAGCTAGATCTTCCAAATGCGTCCGTGCCATGAAGTGTTTGTGGGTTTCGTTACTGCTCTCCAGGTTTAAGTAGTGTTCCAAGGATGACCTCAGGTTAAAAGCGTCCAGGGCGGGGGCAGGTGTCTCTGGCCATCCTTTTGCTTCCACAGAAAGCCAGTGGGCACCCAAGTCCTGCCTCCCCTCATCCTCTAATTCTGAGAAGTGCACCGGTGGGGTTGGGGGGCGGCTCTGTGTTATTTTTGAACGAGTGTTGGGGGGGTGGGGGGGGGGTGGGAGAATGCTGCTAACATAGTTTAGATAGGCACATGCACCGTGCCGGTTCTAGAAGAGGCCTCTGCGCGCCGCCCCCCTGATGGACGGCTCCCTTTTCCAACATGGGTTTTTGTTGGTGGTGGGTTTAAAAAAAAAACAATTAAAAAAAAAAAAACCATTCCTCCCAAATTATTTTTTATTTGGCCAGGCAGGGAGCCTATTTTCCAGCTCCCCGATTTGAAAATCATGGGCGCTCTTTGCAGCCCTCCACCTGCGTCTTGCTTTTCTAAAGGATGACAACCTCCGGCCTCGAGCGCCGTGGTCCGGCGGGCGCGCTCAATAGGGCCGAGAGAAAGCGAGCGGCCGCGCCAGGGCGGACAAAGAGGCCAGCCGCGCCCGCGCACACGTCGGCCCGGCCGGGCGCTCGTGAAAAGCGCCCACCTCGGGGGCGCCGGACAACACCCCCCCCCACGCTCCCCCCGCGCCCCGACCGCGCGCCGCCCCTCACCTCGCCTTTCTTCGCCGCCCGCCGGCGCCAGGGGGGGCGGCTCCGCCGGCTGCGCGCGCACAAAGGCGGCGGCGCGGGGGCGGGGCGGGGTCAGCGCCCGGGCCGGCGGCAGGTGACGCGGCGGCGGCGGCGGCGTGCGTGCGTGCGTCGGCCGGCGTCACCGCGCCTCCCTGGGCCGGCGCGCGGCGGAGGCGGCGGCCGCCCTTTGTGGGGCCCGCTGGCCTATTGCTGCTCAACGGACTGTAAAATCGGCCGATTTACTGTTGCGCAAAGAAAGAAGAAAAGGCCGCCACAAGCAAGGCGCGGGGACTGTCCAGAGAAAAGCCGGGCGCGGAAGGGTCCCCGGCGGGCGACAAAGCGGCCTTTGAGGCAGCTCGGCGGCGGAGCGCGGCGCGCGGCGGGGAGGAGAGCCACGTTCCGCGGGGGAAGCCGGCGGCGAGATGGCGCCTCCGAGCGACTGCCGGCCCGCCGGCCGCGCCACCGGGGCGGATCCCTCCGGAGACGGCAGGATGGCTGCCGAGGCGCGGCCCGCGCCCCTCCCGCCCTTCCGAGCCTGTCGCCGGGAGAGCGCCCCCAGCTGGCCAGCCGGTCGCTGGGTCTCTGTAAAGCCTGAAGGCCCGAGGAAGAACGCCCCGGTGCGCCCTTCGTTTTTCCCTCCCAACCCGGGGTGTCTTGGGAGGTGTCGCGCGCGCGCTCTTCCTTTTCCAGCATGAAGCCACACTCGGGGACGTGATTTTTTTTTTTCTCATGAAAAGTGTTTCAAAGATGACCGGTGACTGTGGCGCCTCCCATTCAATCCTTTCAAACGGGAACACATGGCTCCCTTGTTTCGCCAAAGGAGGACTTCTGAACCTATTTTCTGCTTCATTCACAGAAGATAAATGGAACCTCCACACACAAATACGCTTTTATTTAGCAGACGTGAAGGCTAAAAAAGAAAAAGAATCCTGACAAGGTCACTCATTTGAGACAAATTCGTTTTGTTCATTCCCAGCCACCATGGAGTTTTAATCAAACGTTGGTGTTTTTGTTTTGTTTAACACGAAGCATGCTTAATCTGTAGTGCAATGTCTAAAAGTAATAAATAAATTTCGTCTTGTTCTAATAATAGCTTGAGAGCTTATTAGAGTTCTAGCACACGTGTTAGGGGTTGATTAAAAGATGACAAGGATTTCATTTTACTGGGATCCACAGTCAACCTTGAGAAGCAGCAGTCTAAAACTCAACAGTCTGCATTGGGAAAATCTGCAAAAAGACCTCTTCGAAGTGTTAAAAAGCAGAGAAGTCACTTTGAGGACTAAGGTGCAAGTCATGCTGTTGAGGGGTATCCTGACCCAAGCATGGTATTTCCAATGGATGGCATTTTCTATGGATGTGAAAGCTAGACAACAAAACCAGAGAAGAGTTGGTGCATCTGACTTCCAGCGCAGGCAAAGCACAGTGATTATACTATGGCCTGCCTATAGAACAACAACAAAAACTTGAAGAACAACTAGTGTGCTCCTTAGAAAGGAGGATGGTGAGATTTTGTCTCGAGTATGTTGCTCATGATAACAGGAGAGACTACTCCTTGGAGAAGGACATCATCATGCTTGGTAAAGGTGAGGGCCAGCAAAAAATGAAGAAGACTCTCAACAAGATGGGCACTGTCGGGCTGAGCCCCGGTGGCGTCGTGGTTGTGCGCAGGACTGCAGCCCACTGGGATGGAGGTTCAATTCCAGCAGTGGGGTTGGACCTCCTACTCCCACCACCGGAGAGCAGTGATGCCCCCCCCCCCCAAGAAAAAAAAGATGGACAGTCGGGCTGAGCCTGGTGGTGTAGTGGTTGTTCATGAGACTGCAGCCCACTGGTATGGAGGTTCAATTCGAGCAGCTGTTCCACAGGAGCAAAGGCCGGGCCTCCTACTCCCACCACCAGAGGACAGTGATGCCCAAAAAACAAAACAAAAAAAGATGGACATGGGCTACCACAATGGGCACAAATGACTGAGGTGCACAGGATTGTAAGCAAGGGGCTGCTATGAGTCAGGGGGCATGTCCCAAGGACACAGATGTTCTTTCACTCTTTTGGGGGAACTGGCCTATGTGGTAGTAACGTTGTTTGGGCCTAGTCGTCCGAACCAAGAGACCCCTGCACCCTCACTCCCTCAGGAAGACAAATAACCTGCTGGACTTTGTAACCCCTGCCTCCCACACTTCAAGGAGCTTATCTCTCTGGGCAGGGTCCACACAGACCCCTCTCCAGCATTCTGGGAAGCAAGTCTGAAAAGCAAGACAATTTGCTAACAGGTCATTTCCTGATTGAAACCTGTAAACAGCACAGAAAACCTCCCTTCGTCTACCGGCCCATACGCCCTTCTCATACCACATATATCCTACACCGCCTCATCAACAAGTTGTGGTTTCCCTGTCCTCACACTTGGGCCTCGGAACCTCCCCAGGAGCTCAAGATGCTCCTGCCCCTCTCTCTGCTGTCCCTTCCCTTCCTTGCCTTAATAAAGCATGTCCTTACTTTTGATTGCTAACTGAGCTGTTTCCTTTCTGCAGCTCCGTCTCGACCTCTCAACATGTTAGATTTGGAGTACAGGAGTCCCCAAATCATAAGACCTTGAATGAAACCTCAATTTCCTTGCTTAGAATTTTTTTTTTTTTTAGTTATGTGGATGTTTGGACTATGGAATGGAATACTTCAGCCCTGAGGATAGAAGGTAGAGTGCTAAGAAAGTGAATAATTTATGATGACAGAACTCAGTCTTGGGCTGTGTCTTCAAGTATTGATGAGTTAACCTGACACCAAACCCTTCCATGCTCTGCTTTCTCTCGGCAAGAATGTCACCACGCAGGGAGCATGGATTCTGGTATTACATGGAATTGTCATTAAAAGGGGCTGCTGGGCTGAGCCCCGGTGGCGTAGTGGTTGTGCGCGGGACTGCGGCCCACTGGGACGGAGGCTCAATTCCAGCAGTGGGGCTGGGCCTCCTACTCCCACCACCGGAGAGCAGTGATGCCCCCCCCCCCAAAAAAAAAAAAAAAAAAAAGAAAGAGGCCTGCTACTTGAGGCAACTGTTCCCTGCCAGACTTACCTGGCACTACACAGGGTCCCTGGTGCAGTTTGCACTCATCGACAGAATGGCTGGAGGTTCAGACCCACCCAGTGGTGCTGCAGAAGGCTGGGCAACCTGCTTCTGTAACAACTGCATTCAAGACAACTCCATGGAACAGTTCTGCTTTGTCAACAGAATCATTGGGTTGGAATTGAGTAGATGGCAACGGGCTATTTCTAGTCTCACATATAGTAAGTTCAATGGTTCTCTGTTTGAGCAAACTGCCTGAACCCTGACAGCACTCTGGGCCTGCGGCACCAGCAGTTCAAACCCATCAGATGCTCCCTGGGAGAAAGATGAGGCTGTCTGCCCCCATAAAGATTCGTAGCCTCAGAAAACCTACAAAGGGTCCCTAAGAGTTGAAGCTGACTCAGCAGTAGATTTGGGTTTTCTATGTGGGGGTGGTAGTGGTGTCAATAGGAGCCCAGGTGATGTAAACAAGCACTCAAGGAGCTTCTCTCTCCGGGCAGGGTCCACACAGCCCCTCTCCAGCATTCCGAGATGCACTCACTCTGGGAAAAACAGGATGATTTGCTCACAGGCCGTTTCCTGACCGAAACCTGTACACTGCAGCACAGAAAATCTCCCTTCCCCTTATGGGCTCATATGCCCTTGGCTTATACCCTACAGGTATATCCCGGCGAGCTGAGAGGATGGTGGTACAAATCCACCCAGTGACTCTACAAGATAAAGCTCTGTGGATCCGTTTCCATGAAGATCACTGCCCACCCCAGCCCTCCAGTATGGAGTTCTACTCTAACACCCGGAGTTGTAAAGAGGCGGAAACAGGTAAATGGTACCCAACAAGAGCCTTTTTAGAGCTAGTAACCTAAGAGAGGAAGGGGACATGGAATCTATAATCCACAAACAGCTATTTCTTCAAATATGCTAGCTATCGGAACCTCCAGAGGTTTGGGGACATTGATAGAACTTAAAAAGATAAGCACGATATTCAAATTAGTATGGATTAAAATTTTTTTTAATTTTTTTTAAATTTGTGGTACCCTGAAGAAAAATCTAGTGTTAACAACAACAACAAAAAAAAACCCAGAGGACTCAGAGGGAAAACCACAGAACACTATTATAAGAAACCAAGAGTGGCTTCCACAGATGGAAGAAAACCCTATGCTCGTGAATCAGAACACTTATTATAGCAAAGATGTCGGTCCTCCCAGGCACTATATGTTTCTCCCAATACAAATACCAACATCTTTCGCCAGAAGGACTGGGAAAACTAACCACTTCACATGGAAAAGGAAGAAGCCCAGAATTAGCAGAGAACTCCTCAAGAAGGACAAATTTGGAGGCCTGCTTTATCTGACATTAGCACCGACCATCCCGCCACAGTGGTCAAAACAGCATGGTATTATCATGACAGATACTCAAACTTGGAAAAGAACTGAAAACCCGGAAATGAAGTCATCAGCATACAGACAACTGATCTTTGGTAAGAGCCCCCGAAATATCAAGTGGGAAGAAAAATCTAGTGTTTATATATATATATACATGCACATATATGTAAATTTATCACGTATAGAATTTGAGGCTTCAAAAAGTTTGTGGAAAACTAGCATTTAAAAGTAATGGTATTTCCCCACTAACTTCCTTGAAGCCTGGTAGCACGGCAGGTTTAACCACTAGCTCTTAAATGCTGGGTCATCAGTTCAAAGCCACCAGAAGGGTTGTTGCTCAGGTAAAGCCTTACAGCACGGGAGACGCACTAAGGCAGTCTCCTCGGTCCTCCAGGTCCCCCTGACGCAGAATCGACTTGGTAACAGCGAGCTTCTTGAGTTCTGATGCCCACTGTATGCTCGCGACACTGGGGAGTCTCATCCATAAGCCCATACCTGCTGCTAATGAATGGATTTTTAACGAAAGGGGCAGAAAAAAACCTGCGCCACCGAGTTTACAAGGCTGTGGCTCTTTACAGGAGCTGACCGCCATCGCTCCCTGACGACCTGGTTGGTGGCGCGGGTTTGAACCGCCCACCTTTCGGTTAGCAGCTGGGAACTCAACCACGGCGCCACCAGGGTTCCTTGTAACTGGGGCAGTGATCACTGGAATTGTGGGAACCCAAAAGACGTCCATAAACTCTATTTATTAAGCCCTAGTGGAAGAGACCTACTGGGGTGAACGTTAACTACCCTTCAACTCATTTCTGGGAGGCTGGGGAGCGGCAATCCCTCCCCAAACTCACGGTCCTTCCCTGCCTCACTTTTGTGTCGGAGGTATTTATCTCGCCGGGGGCGGGCGCTTGCCTTTAAGGCATCAAGGGCGAAGTCCCGCCCACTACGGAAAGAGAAGGGGAAAGCCAGTGCGCCGGCTCCTGCGAGACCTTACCAATCACCGCCCCCGACACAGGTGACCTAAGGCGAGGGGTGGGAGTTGGGGGGAGGCCGGCGACGGGAGGACGAGGGGCGAGCGGGCGGCGGAGCGGCGCTGTGGTCAGCCGGGTCCCTGGAAGGTCAGTGCTGCCCCGACCGTCTGGACGCAGCGCCGGCGGCCCGCTAGGGGTCGCTGGTCCGGCCGCGCGGTGTCCCCACTTTCGGACCTAGGCCGCTGCTCAGGCTTCCCAGAACGGAGCGACCTAACTAAACCTCTGTTTGGTCCGATGGCAACACCTCCCCGCCGTTCCAGGCCGACTACGCGCACAGGCGCACGCACGCACGTACGTACACGTACGCACTTCGACGCGCCGCCCAGGCAGCGTGGTGGGCGTGCCCGCGGTGGGTCACGTGACTTGGGCTGCCTACCGGGCGGCCCCTGCCTGCGTCCGTGGTCCGCACCTGCTATCCGCTGGGTCGCAGGACCCAGTGGCAAATCCGTTTTCTCACGAGACTTCCGTGCTAGTGAGGAGAGACGATGAGCGTCAGTGCGTACTGTCAGCCAGTGATAACACGCAGTGACGGCTTGTAAACAGGCTAAGTGGTGGGGTGGGCTGTTTGTTGCAGATGGGAAGAGCAGCGTTGGGCAGGCCACCCCGTGCGGGTCACGTTGGGGTCCAGACTTGAACAACTGAGCCCGGCCGGTGTGTGAGGGAAGAAGACTGCACAGCTAGGAAGAGGGCGAGGAGGCCCGTGAGGCTGGGCCCACCGAGCCAGAGGGCGCATGGTGGGAAGCGTGGGCAGTGAGGCCAGGCTGCCCCTGGGGGCGGGGTCCAGTTGGGATGTGAGCCCAGGAAGACCTTGATGTGACTTCCGGTTCTGCTGGGGGGTCATACAGTGCAAGGAGGCCTGGGTGTGTTAGATTTCTCAGGGGGGAAACACCTCTGTTCTTGGCTTCTCACGAGAAAGAATTCATGGCGAAACCTGCTCTGTGATCCAAGTAGGTGTTTATAAAGGAAGGAAGAAGTTACAGGTTTTTGCAGTCTCAAAAGAGTACATGCTATTTCGGGGAAGTGTGCCAAACCGCAGAAATCCCCGCGGAACATGGGCAGCCTCCTGGGACTGCTCACTCACATGTGGTGGTGAACTGAGGCCAGAGAGAACACAGCACGGCTGAGCCTGGGCATGAACAGGACTCAGCAGGAGAGGGCAGAGGCTGCAGAAGGGATGGTCCTGCAGCCAAGGTATTTAAAGCTCTGGCTAGGGAGGTGTGGTAGAAGGTATTGGATTGACCCCATTGGCTGAACCAAGCCCACCTGGTGGAGTTGGTGGGGGCGGGTAGGGGCAGCGCAGGATTGGAGCATGTCCAATTAAAGGGTCCTTATAGGTGTTTAATGCCTGCCTGATTCCTTCCCAACCTTCCGTAGGGGGCCTTCAGACACGCAGAAGGACAACTCTGTCCCTGTTCTATGTAGCAGGTGGACATGGGAGGACCAAAGGCGGGTCACATCTCAGAGGGGAGATGATGGGTTTGGGGAGCGGGGTTGGTCGTAATGGACCAAGTGAGGGAGACTGGATCCTGAGTTGACTGTGGAGGTCAAACAGATTTGCTGAGAGTCACCAGTGTGACCGTGACATTGGTGGCCCCATTTGTCAGGTCTGGGCAATAAACCCTGTCCCCATGTGCGGTTGTCATGGTGTATCAGTCAGTGCTCTGTGCCTTGCCTTGACGTTTCCTTCCCGGATTTGCTGCTCTTCCTGTGGGTCTGCTGCCATCAAGAGCAGCTGCCCCCTTCCCCACTCCTTCGATGCCCTCAGATGGACACAGTTCACCCATTAAAACTTGTGAGTGGGTGTCTGTGTACCAGGGTAGATTTTATACAATGCAGTGTCATAAATAAACCCATCCAATGATATTTGCCTTGGGAGCCGACACTACCAGATCCACCGAAAATACACAAGTCCCCAGGTTACAGCCTTAGGTCCAGCTTCGGGACAGTTTGCGCTTGCCCCTTTAAGGCTATGTAAATTTGCCTTCTGTGAACCAGTTGAGTCAGTCTGGACTTGCAACAAATTCTTCATGGAGATATCTATCCTTCACTTGCTGCCTGTGCTACTTTTGAATCATTGAAAGGAATTTCCAAGCCTCTTGTTAGACTGTGGCCACTGTCACCCAGTCAGTCCCAAGTCACGGGGAACCCAGCGGGCAGGTGCACTGCCACATCGGGTCCCTGAGGGGTGGGTGCATCCTGACGGGAGCACACAGACTCATTTTCTGGGGAGCGGCTGGTGGGTTTGAAGTGCTGAGCTTAATGTGGTCAAGGGTACCTGGTACTTTAACCCACTGTGCGCCAGGCTCCTCTGACCAAAAACCCAAACCAAACTCTGCTGTGCGAGCAACCCTACCAGGCAGGGTACCGCTGCCTCTTGTCCACGTCTGAGACGAACTCTCTGGGAGTAGAAGCCTCATCTTTCTTCCTTGGTCTGGCTGGTGGTTTTGAACTGCTGGTTCCAGGTTGCAGCTGAAGGCATAACCACTACGTGACGAGGACTCCATGCTTGCACGAAATTAAAACTAGCTAAGAATCGGATGCACCTGATCTGAAATACAAATTCCATTTAAAGACGCATGTGGGCGTGGCTTTCGGCCTGAACCCCGGGACCACGGGTGGTCAAGTGTGATAGATAGTTTGCAGGGGTGGAAAAACCAGGCAGTCAGAGATCTGTGGGCATCTGGCAATTGCTCACCTGACTGCTCATCTAAAGGACAGCCCCACAGGGCCAGGCGCCTGTTTCCTCCTCATGATCGGTGGAAGGGGGAGGAGGGGGGCCTGGGAGAGGGGGGGGAGGTTCTGCGGGCCAGGGCAGTGCTCTTTAACGCTCACAGGTAGCAAGGCCTGCATCACGGGGCCCGACCTTGGCAGTGAACTTTTCCTCCCTGCTTCCTCAGGATGGCCGCCCAGGTTCTCAAGAGGCTGGCCCTCCGCGCCACGAAGCGGGAGAATTGCTGCGTCATTGCTCGGTGTTTGGGGGCACATCCTGTGCTGCCAGCGGCAGCCGCGCAGCCCCCCCTGGCCCCGAGGACCCCCTCCCTCCCTCAGCCCCGAGCGTTCAGCACCGCCCAAGATGCTGAGGAGGCCAAACGGAAGAAGAGCCAGGCGGAGCCGGCCTTGTCGAACACGGGGCGGAAGATCAGCGAGCGGATCATCCGCGTCCTGGACGAGGCGGGCACCGACCTGGGGCCCATGCACCGCGCTGACGTCATCCGGCTCCTGGACCAGCGCGGGCTGCTGCTGGTGAGGAGGGACGCCAGCTCCGAGCCTCCTGTGTACCAGCTCATGACGGGCCAGCAGATCCACGCCGAGCGGCTGCAGCTGCGGGAGAAAAGGAAGGAAGCCCAGCCCAGGGCAGGTCGGTGCTAATAACCAGATCCACCCTCCAGTCGAGGGAGGGCTGTCCAAGCTGTGGGTCTTTGTGGGAGCAGGTCGCCTCGTTTTTCTTTCTAGGGGCAGCCCGTGGCTTTGAACTGCCGACTTCCTGGTTAGCTAGCTGTCCAGAGCCACTGGGGAATTGAGGCATAGGGAAATTGACGCCATGCTCCCATGACTTTGTGTGTGACAGCTTTTGTCTGCCGCCTCTCTCGTGCTCTCCCCAGTGTCTCTAGGACCCGCAGATCTAGATGCAGGACGGCTGGGTGGGGGTGCCTCCTGCTGCAGACAGGTTTCATGCGTACACCCGCTTTCCCAGGGTGCCCTCTAATCGCATCACGGGTGAGAAAGCACATCTCCACCGCTGCGATTTCCTCTTGCCACTTGAGTTTCCTGTCCAGTGAGTTGCCTACCCGTGTTCTTTTCCACTAGATGAAAAGTTTTCTTCCTGATTTTTAGCACACCCTGCTCTGCAGGCTGCAAAAAGCCTTCTGTGAGTCGGATGTTTTCACTTCTGTTCCTCAGCCCCACTGCTTCCACACAGATGGTGGCTCTTAGCCATCCAACAGGACAGAAACGAATTGTCCCCTTCAACTGTTAGCTTTGTAACATTTAAGGATGATTTAGGTGAAGGCTTTCGGGGCAGATCATCAGTCTCACCGTCAACAATTGATACTCTTTGTTCCAACATGTCCGTTTCAGTCCTCTCAGTGACCACCACTCAGTCCCCTCACAGTGCTTCTTCCTGTGTCCACCCCTCCTTCCATCAGCCTCTGCCCCTCGGTAAAGGATGCCCTTTGGCTCTTAAGTGGTTGATTATTCTCAACACAGGGGTGAGTTCAGCTTCAGAGGGAGGAAGGGCTGCAGTCTTTTGAGTTCTGCCCATCTCTAGGGTCCCAGTAAGCCTGGTCTCCTATGATTTCCCACATTCTCCTCCCCCTCTAAGACCCTCTCCGGTGATCCTTTGCAGAGCAGCTGGTCTGAGTAGTAGTCGGGCACCATCTAGTTCTTTAGGTTTCAGGGTTGTGGAGACTGATGTGTGTGTGTGGTCCAGGAGTCTATAATCTTTATGGAGCCTGGAGGAGTTTGAACTGCCATCCTCTGGTTAGCAGCTGAGCACGTAGCCATAGTGCCACTGGGACTCCTATTAGTAGTGTCTTTAATTGGATTTAGGGGAATTATAAATCTTCCCTTAATGAAATTCTTTTCCTACACTGGACACAAACATAGTCCTGTGGATTTGTTTAAAATAATATTTCTCAAATTTAGGCGATTGCAGGGAGACTTTGAATGGGCTGAGCGCTAGCATTTCCAGTGAAGACTCGTTTGTTGCAACACTGTTTCCTAATGGGTTTACAGACAGCAAGCCAGGTGCTCCCCAGCGTGTGAGCCCTGCAGGAACTGGCAGCATCTGTTTGATGTCTTGGCAGGTGGAACATGTGACCCTGATGTCTCTCTCCCTTGTTTTAAAGTGCTTGCTGGTCTGAGACCCAGACCTTTGGTGAGGAGGCAGCACCTGGGTGCTCCCTCAGAGCTCCTGAGGGGGATGCGTTAAGAGGGAGGTCTGGTGGCACAGTCGGAAAGCTCTCAACAGCTCACTGAATCCAGCGATTCAAACCCACCGCTGCACCAGCTATTTCCCTAAAGACAAGGAGATGACAGTCCTGCAGGCCACTCTGCGTCAGAATCAATTCCGTGGGCATGGGCTGCGCTGTTGAGTTTCATGTGCTCTGTAAAGAGCCCTGGTGGCAGGCACCCTGTGGCTAGCCATAAGGTTGGCAGTTCAAACACACCGGCTGCCCTCTGGTGTCCTGTCAGGTCCCTGAGTCAGTGGACGGTGGTGGGTCTGGGTTTCTGTGGTGGGGCGCAGGCAGGGGTCATGCCCAGGTGGGTGTGCGTCACCCTAGCAGCACATCTCCTGTTTCAACCCAGGACCAACACTGACCAAGGAACTGATTTTTTCTTCAAATATCGGGCAGCATGATCTGGACACAAAGAGTAAGCAGATCCAGCAGTGGATTGAGAAGAAATATCAAGTTCAGATCACCGTGAAGAAGGGGAAACATGCAGAGGAGGGGGCTGACAGACCGGTGAGTAGAGTGCACGTAAGGCATGACCTGTCGGTCCCGCTGACTGACATACACGGCGCTGTCCAGGGGATGAGTGGTATTGGTGCTGCCCGAGGGGCACATGAGCGTTCCCGCTGTCTCGCGGTGCCCCGGCTCGCTGAGCTGCTGCTGTGGGAGAGAGTGGTTCCGGTTTGGCTCTTGGAGCCCCAGCACGCTGCTGTGGGGCGGTGTCTGGCAGGACTGCTTTAAGGAGACAGGAGTTCAGGGGTCAGGAAGAGTGCTGACGCAGCAGGGCTGTAAGGAGAAGGCGCCGAGCTGTCTTAGAGCTCCAGCCGGGAAGCTCTTGAGAAGCGAGGAGGGCACAAATTTGCCTCATGTATTAGGCCTTTCAAGAGCCACCAGTCCCTGGAAAAGGACACCAGGACTGGTAGGGGAGGGGCAGGGGGGGGGAAAAGAGGAAGACCCCGCACCAAGATGGGTGGCGGCAATGGCTGCAGCAGTGCGTGCCAGTCTGACAGCTGGGAGGAGGCAGTGTGCAGGCAGTGTCAGGTCAGCGGCTAGCAGCCCTTCTTCTTCCAAGAGTTCTGTGCCTCAATTTACACCATGGGCATCCGCAACGGACGTAAATCATGTTTCTTTGTAATGTTACCTCTGGGGAACAAATTATGAGAGGGAAAGCAAGACCTATGGGGTGGATGACGTGAGGTTTCCCAGTGCAACTCTTTCAGGACAGCCTTTTCTACGTGAGGAGTGAGCCGCACTGGCATGATGGGAAAAGATTCCCTGGTGCAATTGTCCTGGCCTGTTTATCAGTGAGGCCATTTTCTGATTTCCTGAAGCATTGGCCTAATAAGCCCCGGTGCTTGTCCTGTGACCTTCAAGAAAACCTATCGAGATGAACGAACCCTTTGGATCAAACCAAAGCAGCTGCCAGAACCTCCTGAGCTGAGCTCCCTGGCCAGGTCCTGAAGGTGGTGAGGGAGCTCCCAGAACTGGCCCGCGGCACCCCACTGACCGCAGCACCTCTCTGCACGTTCTGTGCTGGGAAGTAACCCCGAGCCTGACCTGGAGCCACAGGAGCAATACTTTTGACTTTTCCTTGTGTTTTCCCTCCAAAACCATAGTTTTCAAAATTTAAAGCTTATATACTCTTATATTAGAAATTATAACACATGTAATACTTAGGTAGGGAAAAGAGAAGCTTCCATGTCCTTGTTACGCCTGCCTGACAGCACCTTCTAGAAATGCTCTTTGCATACAATGCAGGGCACCTTTGTGGAGCATCCATCTCACTTTAAAAAATGTTTTTTTTTTCATTCATTTCA
Organism: Nesogale talazaci; assembly: GCA_004026705.1. Taxonomy (NCBI): domain Eukaryota; kingdom Metazoa; phylum Chordata; class Mammalia; order Afrosoricida; family Tenrecidae; genus Nesogale; species Nesogale talazaci. The sequence goes on along the minus strand of PVJH01013576.1, from coordinate 9,377 downwards.
CTTTCATGTTTTCACACCACAAAGGTCCAACCCAGGCATGTGCATTTCGTAAAGCACCCCCAGCTGATCAGGGGCATCAGGAGGGGCCAGTCCTCATAAAAGGACACCAGGCCTGGTAGAGAGAGGGTTGGAGAGAACGCACTCCAACAGAACCATCGTGAGGATGGCACCGGGCTGGGGAGCAGGGTTTCCTCTGTTGCACCCGGTGGGTGGGGGAGGCTTGGCGCCGAGTGGACAGCACCATACAGCAAGTGACTCTCACTCAAGGAGGGTGAGAACTGCTGCGTTGTGCCGGCTCCAGTCTCTGGGAAAGGACGAATACTCGGCCATGGAACCCCACTGCCTTCTCTCTGGTTTGTAAAGAGAAAAGTCGGGGGCAAAGCCTAGAGAGGGAGGATCTGAGACCATCCAGGCTGCCGTGCGCTCTCGCCCCTACCTGGAGTTTGTGTAGCGGCTTAGTGTGTAAATCTTAATTGACCAGGTTAAGTGGGAACTGGGGCTAATCGCTTTGACGGCAGTTCCAGGATGCTGTTGAGAGTGTTTTGATGTTGCCGCGAGCAAGTAACGATGTGGACATCTTCCCCTTACAGGAGGCCATCTTTAACCACATCCTCCAGACCATGGCCGGGGAGGCCACCTTCTCCTCCAAGCCCCAGGCGGTGCGAGCAGGCAAGGCCACGGTGTGCGTGCTGCGCCCCCTGAGCCCGAAGGAGAAGGAGAAGGCGGCGGCGCAGCAACAACAGCAGGGGAGCGGGGGTGCCCAGGCATCCTGAACAAAGAACGGGCCGAGGACTGCCAGCCAAGTGTTTGTTGTGCACCAGTGACTTTAATAGAGACGGACGTGCTGTGGAGAAGTCCCGTCTGTCCTCTCTTGCCCACAGGTCAGGAGACCTCTAACCCAGGGCCAGGATCGCCACCGTCGAGAGCACCGCTCCTTCGGCCTGGCTCCGTGGGCCCGACTCCTCACTGCCGGACAAGGACGAGCCTCCCTCCTGCTTCCTTCTTGGGGGGATGTAGCCGCTGAGGCGAGAGGCCAAGCTCCGTTTCGCAGAGGGTCTTACCTGTGGGAGCAGGGACACAGCAGACAGTCTGAGTTAGGTCCCTGAGCCGAGTGACAGCACGTGCACGCCCTCCCCGATCATAAAGCACCGAGCACCGGGCCTGGCCTGTCTGGGTGCATACTGGGGGGAGGAGGGATGCAAGCACAGAGCAGCTGGCTGTTTGGGGGTCTTGGGGGATGGAGGGGAGAATAAATGGTTTGCCGAGAGGCTTCCACTCACTTTGACCTTCATTTTCTTCCTGTTGGGATCGTGGACCACTGCGTGCCTGCTGAGGCTTTGCTGCATCAAGGGGAAAGGAAGGTGCTGAGTGTGCTGCACGTACAGGCGAACATGCCGCGAGTCACTGGAACAAGGGAGCCCTGGATGCGCTGAGGGGTCTCACCTCATCCCCACTCTGGGGATCCCTGTCCCTGTGGATGCCCAAAGACCAGGCTAGGAATGTCGGTCACCCGCATGGCTGGACACACCCGCTCTGAGCACACCGCTCCAAGCTCGAGCCGGGTGAGCCAGGCCTCCCTGAACTTCCTCAGGCCCCAGGACAAGCCGAGCAGAAGCACGCTTCCTCGACAGGAGTGAGTGCTGGCCCTTCAGTTCTACCGGGATTCCCCGCCCCAGCCAAGTCTTCCACAGACTCAGCAAGTGAAGTCACACAGGCCTCCGAGCTGAGGGCCACATGCGGTCTCCCCCCTTGTTGGCATCTCCACAGCCCCAGGCCTCTAAGGAAGCCCAGCAACGGGCCCTGCTCTGGCCGCACCGTCCTCATCTCCCAGGGCGCTGGGGGTGAGCACCTATACCACCCTTGCTCACCTCTAGGGTTGAGCGAGCTCATGGGGCGGCTTATTAACCCCGGACTGGCCTAGCCCCTGAGTCATGCCCTCACTGACCCAGGGCCATGCTCTGAGAGTCCGCCTGGGGCCGGATCAGAAGGCGGGTGGGGGGTGTTTGGCTGTGCAGCCGGAATCATCTGTGGAGACGTGGTATGGGGGGCACCATCTTGGAATCCAGGAACCCAGTTTTTGACCAGAGCCCCCTGAGGTGGCCCGGGGGGAGGTGCTTACCTTCATGGCAAAGGTCCTGCCGCAGCCGGCGTGTTGGCACAGGAAGGGGCGCCTCTCCTCGTGGAAGGAGAGAATGTGGCTCTGGAGGTTGAAGAGGGTGGTGTAGGTGCGCCCACAGCCCTCCCGCGGGCACCGGCACACCTGCCTCTCCGCGGCATGTGTCTTCACGTGCTGCTTGAGGTGGTCTTTGCGCTTGAACTTCTTCTGGCAGGTCTCACACCTGATCTCCTCTGGCAGCAAACACAAAGGCACACGCTGGGCTCAGAGCAGACCGGCCTGGGGCAGCACTAAGCACTCTCCGCACATGGACGTTCCTAGGCTCAGCAAGGCACACTCTACTAGACTGTCCCGTGGGGCAGACGGGGCCCGCGCCGTGCTTGGCCATCTTACCTGCATGGCTTTCACGCACGTGTTTCAGGAGCTCCGTCCATGTCTTGGCCACAAAGGAACATCCCTTTTGACAGAGGTAGCCTATTGCAACGGCAATGACGAGAACATGAGAGATGTTCGTGAAACAGATGGGCGTGGCGCCCAGGATGGACGCTCAGGGTGAGGGTGGCAACGGGGAAGGGCACGTGTGATTTTGTCATTGTCTCTGAACACTCCTGAAGCTCGCATCTATTCCGTCAGTCTCAACACAGGCCGTAGGCAGCTGCTGCCACAGCCAGCACAGTGCCACAGAGCACTCACTGCGGCCCGCGGCAGGCCTGCTCCCAGGGCTATGGGCACTATGCCCTCTAGACGGGGCGCCACGTCCCTCTCCCCTTCCCCCACCGCTGCTGCCGGGTCTCAACCGTGAACCTTGTGGTTAGAAGCCGGGTGCTTAACCCCTGTGCCACCAGGGACCCCTTTTCAGCCTCAAGAGTGAGACTGAAAACACAGCTTTGTGTCCCATCAGAACAGCTACACTGCTGCCCAGCGCCCTAGGACTGCTCCTCAGTGGGCCTCCCGGAGGGGTTCCCTCCTCCACTCCCAGTGAGTTGGGCGTCCTGTGCGTGGGCCTGTCCCCATCCCTGTCAACGCTCCACCTGTGTCTGCGTGTGAAGATAGAATTCAAAGGTACATGGGATTTTCCCAGGCCTTTTTTCAAGCCCCCTCATTTCAGAGGTAACCGGGCAATTTTAAACACGGGGCTCTGCACCAAACAATGACGCAGGTCTGGGAGAATAAAGGGCAGGCACAGTGGTCAGTGCCTCTTCCTCCTGAAGGACCAGTTCCCTGGAGAAAGGCACCTTGCTGGGCCAAGGAGTACCCATGAGAAAGAGGAAGCCCTGGGAGAGGGAGGGGCCCGGTGGACAGCGCAGGCAGGGCCAGGCAGTGTTCCTCCCACTGTGTCTGGGCCCGGTTTGAACCGGAACCAACTTGGTGACCCGTGACAGCCAGGGTCCTGCCCTGGTTCAAGACTGGAATGGATCCTGTGCTGACAGGACACCCAGGGCGGGGCCCTCCCAGGTGGTATCCCTGCTGGACACTCTGATCGCTCTCTGAGAAAGCAAAGGCCGTGGGCGCTGGAAACGACTGACCGGGCCGCCCCAGAGATGGAACCCCACAGCCCAGCTTTGACCGAGTGCCACTCTCTGTGGTCCTGAAACGATCAACCCTCCCACATTTGCTCTTGGAAGAGGGGCCCCCACACCATGCAGCTCCCATTCCCGAGCTTCCACTCGGCGACTCCCCACTCTGGCTCCCATTCCAGGGCAAATTCACGTCTGCTCTGTTGCCCCCATGCTGGCCCAGTGAACTCATGCCAGTTCATTCAAAGCCCAACTTGAAACAACCTTGGTCAAGAGTCCAAGCCCTGAGAAAGTGCCCCTCTGGAGTTGATTTAAACACCATCTGTTACACACACACACCCTCCCGCCCCAGTCTCATTTGGATTTTCTCAGTATGACAGAGAAACAGAGTGAAGTCATCATTCTCTCCTGCTCAGAGTGGGTGTCGGGGGTGGGGGTGGGGACATCTGTACACACCCTCGTGGACCTTCTCGTGCCTCTTCAGCCGGCTGGGTGATGCAAAGTGCTTCCCACATCCTTCCTGGTTACACCTGGGTGAGGAACACACGGGGGTTAGCCTGGCCACGTCAGCACGACCTCAGCGGGCGATGGATGTAACTGTGCCGCCACTCCCTTACCCCAGCACCCGCCCAGTCTGAACCCACTACTTCTGACCCATGACTCTACAGGACGGAGTGGAGCTGCCCCGGACTGTTCTGAGAGCCGCATTCATATCTTTCTAAGACTTGACAGCCTCAATTTTTCTCCCGCGGAGCAGCCAGGGCGGGGTCCAAACTGCCAATCCTTCGGTTGCTTAACCTGCAACGCCTCCAGGAGCACCCCCCTCCCAATGAAAGCAGTCAGGAGAGTAAGATGTAAAGTTTATATCTGGTCATGGGCCAAGTTCAGGTTAGCCAGCTGCCGGACAAAGCTGTTTGAGGAGAAATTCACATCACGCCATCCACCCAACCTACCAGGACCAGCTGGCCACCCTATGTTTCACTCACAACAGGAAAAAAAAAAACCTACAGCCGGACTACTTGGTGCGCCCATGATGTGTGCCTGGCAGTCACGGATGCCAGGTGGGCACGAGCGATGCTGACTCGGGCGGCCCCTGCCCGTCATGCATCAGCCAGGCAGGCCAGGGGAGGGCTCTTGGTGTCTTGTACAGACGGGCTGTGGTGGTAACGCAGCGACGTGCACTGGCAGGTGCCCGGGGATGGAATCGGTAGCAGGGTCATGACGTGGATTTAAGGGGCTGGAAGGCTAATAGTGTGGCTTGGTGCTTACACAGTGAAAATTTGGGGCAGGCCTGTGATGATGTCACCGCTCAGTTCTGTCTTTGTGGAACACTGATTTTTCATATAAGTACCTGGTCTGTGAGCTCTAGCCACAGGGGTGTGTGTGTGTGTGTGTGTGTGTGTGTGTGTGTGTACTTTATCCTTGTTCTCCAGGTTATGGGAATATACACTCACAGAGCTCACAAGAGCAGCTCCATTCTGTCCCGCAGGGTCGCTGTGAGTCTTAATCCACATGCTGGCAGTGAGAGACCTACCGTCATCTTTGTGATTGAGGGTACACATTGTTTCCCTGGCAATGGGGCCCAGCTGAGGGCAAACATTGTTTCCACTGGGCCCAGTGGAGAAGGATACATTGTTTCCTTTGGGCCCAGCTGAGGGTATACGTTGTTTCCACTGGGCCCAGCTGAGAGGATACATTGTTTCCACTGGGCCCAGCTGAGGGTATACATTGTTTCCACTGAGCCCAGCTGAGAGGATACATTGTTTCCACTGGGCCCAGCTGAGGGTAAACATTGTTTCTGTGGCTTCTGAGTTGCCTGTATCTGGTTTTCTAACAGTGTGACTGGGATGGACTGTGGCCGTGTGTGGGCCAGCCCCCAGCAAAACCCACGAGGCAATTCTGGGCAACAGCCAGTGACAGCGTATGAGGGAGGGGCAGCTGGCAAGCAGGGGCAGGCACTCCAGCAAGCAGTGGCTCTGAGTCGAGTAATCCTGGGGACCCCAGAGGAACGCTCGGGTTGCCAGTCTGCACACAGGCCACCATTAGCAGGGCTCCTCAGACACAGCCTGGCACAGGGGCCCGGCCCAGAGGAGTTGATCCTCCTGTGCTCGACCCTGATGTCTGTCATGGAATCACCTCGCTCCCACAGAGGCTGCAGCCACAGACGAGCAGAATCTTTGTGGTCACTCAGCACAACAGCAAGTTTTCCACCGGAAGATTCATTCCCTGCCCAGAATGAAAGCCTGTCTCGGCTCTACGGAACTCAGTTTTGAAGTGCATGGAAACACTCAACTGGACACTCCTGGCTAGGGGTGGAGCCACACCTGTCAGTCAAGTCTTGGCCTCCTTGATGTCCTAAGCCGTGGTGTGTAAGAGCAAGACGAACGGACATGTCCCTCCACTTTCTGGGTGGGTCCCTATTAACCACCTGCGCCAGAGAACTGCCGACTTCCCTCCCATTGACCTTGACAGCACACAGCTCTGCACCCACCGACCCGGGACCCTGCTGCTTCCTGGTTCATGTCTGCATCGCCGGCCTGCAGCTAGGTGAGTCTGAAGAGGGACTGGGACCAGCATAGACTTACAGACTTAAGTTGGGCTGGGATGCCTTCCTAATCCATAATTACTTCTCAATAGGAAGCTCTCTCTCAGTGCTGATTTGTTTTACTAGACGGCACGGCCTCACACAGACACACAAAGAAAACTGGAGGTTTCAAAGGCGCCCCGACAGACACATCAACCCGTGTGCAGCTTACGTAGCCTGCGTGCTGAGTGCCAGGCCCGGAAACACCTACCTGAACAGGGGCTCGCCGGTGTGCTGGCACTGATGGGCTCTCAGCTGCTGGTGCTTCTTGAAGGTCTTCTCACAGCCCTCAAATTCACACTGCGGCATAAAGGTGGATGAGAATCAGGGGCCAGCGAGGCATCATGGGTCCCTGAGAGCAGGCGGGCGGGCGGGTCCTGAGAGCAGGCGGGCGGGCGGGGCAAAGCCAGCGTGGAGCGCCTGTGCTCACTGCGCCGACTCAGTTGGTGTCCCGTAATAGGCTACTCTGAGTCAAGATGCCTCGTGAAGTGGTGGCATTTGAAGGTGCAGGGGTGGTTTCGGTGGCTCAGCCCTATCCATAAGCAAAGCCCCTGCCACTGCCCCCACTGGGGGATCCATGACATCATCAGAGAACTGCACCCCACAGGGTTCCAACCAAATGGCCGAAGGCTGCCAGGCCTTTCTTCCTCTAAGGGAAGGTTACACGGAGATGCCACCCCAGGCCCCCCACGAACACTCAGCACAGCGACGGCCCTACTCCAAACAAAACCACTTGTGGAGGGCAAAGGGCACCAGGCCACAGACAGGGACTCAGATGCGACAGACAGACGGGGTTGGTGGGCATTTCAGAAACATGAGGAGGCTCTGAAAAGCTCCCAGAAAGAGCCCCTTATCCTGAACCCCTGCTGTCCCGTGAGCTTTGGACAGCCTCCCCACTGAGGCGAGGGAGGGGCAGACTCACGGCGTACTGCCTCTGCTGATTCTCGTGTTTGCGTTCCACATGCCTCTTCAGGTTCGACTTGGTGGTGAATTTCTGACCGCAGCCCCGGACGTCACAGCTGTACAGAAGTGAGCAACCAAGACCCAAGCTGCCGAGTTACAAACTGTCCTCATGCCACAGGCGGTCCCTGGGTCTGGCCCGCGCACGGCCCCCGAGGGTGCTGTCACCGGGACTTCCTGGAAAGTCACCGTGAAGGGCGCTGTCCTGGGGCAGGCCAGGCCCCAGTGGAGACTGTGTTGGGGTGGGAGGGGGAGGGTGGGGAGTGGGGACACAGTCAAGTCTAAGGACACTGAAACGCAAGCCACGCCAGGCAGACACTCACAGAGGAGCTCTTGGCACCGATTGGAAGGCAGGAGGGGTTCTGCACCTGTCTGGGGGGCTGAGGGTCCCAGTTTTTCATGGCGGGGGGATAGAGGGGAAACAAATCTTTCCTTTCCCCCCCTGAAAATCGGGCTAAATAAAATTGGGAACCTATGGATTAAGCCCTAACGTATAGGCTTCTCAACTTTGACGAGACTGTCATATCGGGAGAAGTATTTCCCAAGTGAACCCCCAACCTGGTGCCACCATGTTGGGGCAGCTTGGCGGCAGCCCTAGTGGCACACTGACTTGAGCACGCAGCGGCTCACTGAAAGGTCAACGGCTGGAATCCACGGAGGTGGGGGGGGAGGGGGAAGGGAGGGTCCACGGGAGAAAGACCAAGCTGTGTGCCTCCAGCCCTGGAAACTGCCCGGGGTCGCTGAGAGCGGGAATTGCCCTGGGAAATACTCAGACCCGCCGCCCCAGCAGACCCCGACTCCACGTGTCTGCTGGCTCTGACCTCCAGGGGAGCGGGTGGCCAGTGGTGGGCTCAGACCTCCCCATTCTGACACAGCCACCACACCCTTCCGTATCCCCCCTCCCAGGCAGTGGGCACCCTGGGCCAGGCTCGTCCAGCGATGAGCCGGGGGCCGGATCTTTGGCGCAAACAGCCCGGCACATGGCCTTCACTGTAGGCCCAAGGACCACTGCGGCTGCAGCCTCTGCCCCCCAGACTGCACCGGGGCTCTCAGGCACCCCAACTATGCTGGGGTACAATCGTGGTTACACGTCCAGCTGCTAGCTGAAAACCTGGCCAGTCAGGGCCCCCGGTGTACCCAAGGAGGTGGCCCTGAGCCGTCACACGGGGTCACCAGGCATCCATTGGTCGGTTGAGGGGACTGGACAGCACTGAGCAACAGCAGTGGCATTTCGAGGCTGCAGGGACCTGGGGCCTGACAATGGAGACTGTCCCATGTGAGACGCTGACCTAACTGGCCTGTGTGGACCCTGGTGAGACAGTGCCCATTGCCATCTCGCAAAGGAGCTGCCCCAGGTCCCTTGGGAACCTCACATGGAACAAACTGGTGGTGCCCAATGCTGGCATCTGAAGGAACTGCTCAGAGATGCACGTGGGAAACCCTGTGAAGTTGATCACCATGCCCACCCCACCCATGAAAAGTGACCTTGGAAATGGAATGTGAGGCCAATGGCCTCCATGACCAACTGCCCCCGCCAGGAGGCTGGAGAGCTGGAAGGCACCTGGGACCGTGAGGTAGCATCTTCAACAAAGATCCTTTGTGAGAATCGTTGGCCACAAAGGAGAACCGTGTGGAACAGGATTTCATAGTCTCCCAGAATCCAGACTTCCTGGAGCCATCGAGGCTGGGTAAACTCCGGAAATCAGTATTGCCCTGAGATCAATTTTCATCTCGGACCCAAAACGAGTCTTCTTCAAACCAGACAGTGACTGAAAGAATCAAACCCACTGTCCTGGAGCGGCCCGGGGCACAGCGCCCTGCAAGGCCGAGGAGACCTGCCCGCGTGGGCTTCCCAGGCTGCCCCTCTATTAGGAGCAGACAGCCTCATCTGCTCCCTCAGAGCAGCAGTGGGGAGCAGGGAGAGGGTGTCGAGCTGGGCAGCCCACTGTGTAAGCCCCGGGGTTTCCCGCCCCCAGCAGCAGGCACTCACGGGAACGGCCTCTCCCCGGTGTGCGTCAGGCTGTGGCGGCTCAGGTGGCATTCTCGGACGAAGGCTCTCCCACAGCCCACGTACTCGCAGGCGAACGGCCTCTGCAGGGAGAAGGGGAAATGCCTTGAGGTCCTGCCCTCACAGCCAGCAGGGGCCCCCGTCTTCACAGGTCCAAGGGCCCCTGGTGGCGCAGTGGTCAAGCACTGTGCG
>PVJH01013575.1:0-59990 GCA_004026705.1 Nesogale talazaci | reverse complement strand
GGGGGGGGGGGGGGGGGGGGGGGGGGGTAGTCCCCGGGCCGCTGGAGGTCGCACGGACACCCTCATTCCCCGAGCCCGCCAACCCGCTCAGCCGCAGCCTGGTCCCGGGGCTCCCGACGGCTGCGCGCCGCAGCCCCCACGCACCCCACCGAGCAGTGAGTTCCCCTCTGGGACCGGCGCCCACAGGGGCTGTCCCCGGAGACGGGACAAATGTCCCCAAAGGTCCCTCGCAGAAGATAGAAGCTTCCCTAATCGCCCCCCCCCCCCCCCCCCCCCCCCCCCCCCCCCCCCCCCCCCCCCCCCCCCCCCCCCGTCCCCCTGGCCCCACACGCACCTCGGCAATCACGTCGCTCCGGGACCTGCTACCACCCGCGGGCGCGGGGCGGCAGAGGCCAGGGCCGCCGCCTCAGAGCTGGCCGCTGCCCCGAGCACCCCATCGCTGCCCGCCCCGCCGGCCCGGCCTCGGACGCTCTGGGTTGCTGGGCTGCGGGCGGAGGACTCCGGGCTGGCTGCGGAAGCTTCCGCTGTGCTTGCAGCCAGAGCCGCGATCGGACGCGGGTGGAGGCGACGCGGCGGGCTCCGGAGGGAGGGGAGCGATCCAAAGCGCTTCTGCTCCGCGCTCCGCTCGGCTCCTCCGGGCGCCGCCGTCTGCTGCGCCAGGTCCGCCACCGCCTGCCGCCCGCTCCGGGCAGTCCCGCCCCACCCCACCTCCCGCGGCCACCCATTGGCTGAAGCCTGCGGGCCCCTCGGAAGGCGCCCAGCGATTGGACGAGCGGCCTGCCGGTCTCGAGGCGCCGCGGGGCTCCAGACGCAGTCAGAGCTTGCTGGGTTCCCAGGCGGGCGGCGCAGGGAGCTGCTGGGCTAGGAAGGGAGCCAGAGCGCGCCTTTACAAAGGGGCAGCCCGCCGCGAGCTGGGGGTGCGGAGCGAGTGTGGGGTGAGACCCAGGGCCGTTCACCTGTCTGCGGACTCCCGAGAGGAATCTGCGGCCGCCATCGGAAGCCCTGGCCTGGCTCTCAGGATGCGCACCCCCTCCCTGGCAAGAATAAGTTCCTAGCTGAGTTTCCCGTCCTGTGCCGTGGACCGGCAAGCCAGCAGCATGCCGTCTGGCTCCGAACGGCGCGGCTTGCCAGATCCCGTCCGGTCCACCGCCCACCGAGCGAAGCTGACATGCCATCTGGCACTGGGCGTCCCAGCAGGGAAGCCGAGTGCTCTGGCACAGGACGACGTGAATCACCTAGTCCTGGTCCGACCTGCCCAGGACTCTGAGAGAGCGCCACGTTAGGGGCCAGCAAGACCTGGTCACTTTGCTCAAAAGAGGACTCCACAGTTTGACGGACAGAGTTGGCAGGTGGGGATCTCAACCGGTCCACCTCATCGGTGTGCCCAGCCGGAAGCGCCCAGGTCTGGCTGCTTGGTGGCACAGAGAAACGCAGGAATAGATAGCTGTGAGGCGGCCAAGTAGCTGCCGAGGGCGCAGCCATGTTGCTGGAGAGGACACTTTTCAGAACCTGGAGAAAAGAGAGGGTCACAGCACTATGCCCCAGGCCTCCAGGGAGCCTAACCACTTCTCAAGGCAGATAAGGGAGAGGGCCTGCGTGATCTTTATCTCGCCCAGGAGGAAATAAACTTTTGTTGTTAGCCATCTTTTCTACTTTCCTAAGACGCACTGTCTGAAAACATTCATGTAAATTGTTAAGTTCTTGAATTCGTTTCTGAACAGTTAAAGGATATCCAAGTACTCTTTGAAGCTTGATCAGGCTGTATCTGCCTAAAAAGGCACAGTACTAGTTTAGGTGGCTACTAAGTTATCTACTGTTATGTACTGGACTACTGACCTAAAGGTGGGCTTCTCCAGTCCGTCGAGTAACAATTCACAACACAGACCTCATGGCCTGCCTTTTCAAAAGTCACAGCCATGAAAAATCCTGTGGAGAGGTTCTTGTCTGGCACGCATGAAGTCATCATGAACATTAACTAGCTAGCCTTCTAGCCACAATATAAAATGTGCCGAGCTGACTTTCCAATTCCAGAGCTGGGCTTTGTTTCTAGAACTTGGTGGTGGCTGGTTTCAGGGTTTGAAGCCTTTGAGAAGCAAAATTCTTCCTGATGAGATACCTGCCTCTATCTTCCTTTGGCAAGCACTTGTCAGATCAAAAACACATACATATTGTACAATATTTTACAGCTCTTTTAAAAATACATAGACAGAATGAAATAAAATATGTTACAGAGCAGGGGCATCAGAAATAAAATCCCTGAGTTTTTCAGGGTCTGAGGAACTTCCCAATAATTACCTTATCACCATGGATAATACTGTCATTTATTCTTTCAGCAAAGATTTTACAGAGACTTGGCGGTATGATTGTTTTTGTTTTTTTGTTTTGGGGCATCACAGCCCTCTGGTGATCATGGGTGCTACCCAGCGCTGCTCCTGAAAGCCACCGCTGGATTTGAACCGTCAAGCCCGCGGACCACAGTCCCACAGTCAACCACTTAAGCCACTGAGTCTCAGCTGGCGGTGTGATTGTGAAAGCACTCCGCTGCTAACCAAAAAGGCTGCTAACCAAGTAGGCTGCTAAACCTACTTGCTGCTCCGCTAGCTTAAAGAACACAGCACCAGAAACTAGGAAGCAGTTATAACCTTTTCTTTAGGGTCACTGTAAGTCAGACTCAACGCAATAACAACACATTTGTTCTTTTGATGTTGGTGTTCAAAACCCTGCTAGGTACCAGGGATATAAAAATGTCAGACAGTCCTCGCTCTTCAAAAACCTCACCTACCCCTCATTTCACCCATGTAGATACTCATAAATTGCAGATACTTCCAAGTGGTAGAGAGATGAACAAATTCAGCAGGAGCAGTTATAACAAAATTTTTCCTGCCTTGAGAGTAATGGGAGGATGCCTCCGTGTAGTGAGTCCCAATAAGGACTGCTAACCACAAGGTCTCATGTATTAAGCCACCAGCAGAGGAATGGGAGAAAAAACTAAGCTTTATACTTCCATAAAGATACCGTCTCTGAAGCCTATACCCTGTCCTCTAAGTTTGCTATGTTGGAATCAACCAAAGGCAGTAAGTTTGATTTTTCCTGCAAAATCAAGGGAAGACATCACCCACTGCCAGTGAGTTGATTCAGATGTTTAGCCCCTTAAATAGGATTTCTGAGACTGTACATGTTTATAGGGAAGCAGATAGTCTTCTCTTTCTTCTGCCTACTGGCTGGTGGCTTTGAACTGCCAACCTGTAGTCAATGGTCCATGGTTACTCAACAATGCCAACAGAATGTGAGGGAGGACATATTTCCCTTCAGAATACATTACCACAGTCCTTCGCACACTTGACATTACAAATATTTCATTGTCTCCCTTACTGTTTGATAAACACTGGGGGATGGGGGTGGGAGACCCTTGCATTATGACTTTATAACTCAGCACTACCAGGCACATACCAGATTCTGAGTTGGTGAGAACAGATTGTCACTGATGGCGCTGGCAGCGCCTCAGCTACAGGTGTCCTTTGCTATGACTCTTGAGTGCCTGATGTAGACCAACGCTGGCAAAGGTCTGTGACTTTGTATAGCTCTTCTCTCTGTGTAACTCCTTCCAAATACAAATAAGAGGAACGGCATCCTCATAAGGAGATTGGTCGGTCTTGCCATTCCATAGGGCATAAAGTAAATCATCTCAAAAAGGGGATCCCAAAACTATTAAGAAAGAAAAGGCTAGCGCAGGGAACATTCAAGATCCCTGCATGGAGAAGCTGCAAGGGAAGCAGAAACCATAGAATGAATGACATTGGGCATGAACCAGCTTACAGAGGGGGCATGTATCCGCACAAAAAGCGAGTTATGGCACTTGCTCAAGCAGGGCGAAAGGCAATGGGAGCTGAGGCCAAAGACCAATAAAATATATGCCTGTAGGTTTGGTTGAGGATAGACACTGTAGACAAAAGAACTGTAGCCTTGGCATTTCTGATGCTGACTTGTAATTTTTTAAGCTTCTCTAATTAAGCACATAATCATGAGTAGTGTCTATAATTTCTTTATGGCCATTGATATGGATGATAAAACCCAGTAGAGAAGTAAAATGTCCTAAAAGGGATGGCTAATGTCAAAATAGCATATAAAGATTAGTGCGGCTGAGCCTTGGTGGCATAGTGGTTGTGCGTGGGGCTGGGTTGGAGATTCAAATCCAGCAGCAAGGCTGGGCCTCCTACTCCCACCACCAAAGGGCAGTGATGCCACACACACACACACACACACACACACACACACAGATTAGTGCATAGATAAATGTTTGATTCTGCCTCATAGGAATAATTCTTTGACAGATGTGCAGTCATATTCTCCTTCCTTGGCTATCTAATTTGGTCTCCACTACATTTTTTCATACACCTATTCTTCATTCATTGACAGCCTTGCTATCTAATATTTCACATGTATAAAAAGATCAACAAAAACCACCCTATTTGCACATTAATCACATACATCCAGCAGCAACAAATGATTACATGTTAACAAGAATAACTCGAATCAGATGGTTGCAATTATGTATCAGTTTGTCTGGATTATGATTGACAGTTAGACAATAATGCAATTTGAAGTTATTCAATGATACATTTTGAAGTTATGCAATGATGCAATCACCCTCCATTTTGTGATCGCATATGACCATCTTTCATTTAGTGTAGTCTTTGGGATACAACCAGATCAGTAAGTGAATACCAACTGTGATGGTATGCAATCCTGGAGAAATACTGCTAATGACAATGTGAGTCATAATTTTCTTCTTCCACTTCAAGATTCTACATTTTATGTTTTGCAAAGTAAGTTGAAATATCATCAATGCTTGCCCAAAGCTTTCTGTGTAACAGAAATGATACGTACTCAAAACGTGTCCTAAAGATATATGGGTTAGCCCCACCCAGGAGCTTGACCTGGTGGTGATCTGTTTCCATGAAGATTATAAGCCAGAAGCCCCGGCAGAACAGCTCCACTCTAACACAGAGATTTACCTTATCCAACATCTTTTTTTAAAAGCTGGTATTTGACTGTGTAAAATAAATGATTATCCACATTTATCAATATCCATGAAAGTTATTTGCTTTTCCAGAACACTAAATAATACGCAGCTCTTACTCATCAGAATATGCATGCCCAACAAATACTAAATGAGCACCTAGACCAAGGAGAAGAACCTTGTTTCCACCAAGGACCATTTGGATATTTATAACATCATTTGCTGGTCATCCTGGTCAAATGCTAACTCACCTTAATGTGATGCCTGCAACTATTTCTCTTGGGTGAAGCATGTGATACTAGCTAGTATTAATGACTTCACAGGCCTTACACAGCGGCAGGAAATTTCCCGCTCCTGAACCAGAAAATGACACATTCAGCAATGGTCATACAGTAGAAGACATCTCTTAAGCTATTATTAATTCATCACTTCACCTTCAGGATCTCTTACTATCAGCTCCCCTTTAAAAAATTTTTTTCTATGAAAACTATAAGTCTTACTGAAATTTTAGGGGAAATATCAACTGTTCCTATGAATGTAGCAATGTTTTAGGACGACTCTAAAGAAAGGAGCCCGGGGGCAGATCGTGATACAGACCTACTGATATAAAATTACTAGTCACTTCATGGGCAAACTATGAGGCTTTCTGCTACTGTGTAGATTTACCCTCGTGGAACTATATGGCCTATATGGTCACCATGAGTTTGAATCAGTTTGTGGCAGTGAATTTTATTTTGGTTTGGTAAAGAAGTTAATTCAAAGATGAGTTCCAAGTCTACGCCTTTTGAAGGACTTCCACCATCAATCTTACCTATTTTTCTCTATGAGATGGAGAAAGAAAGGCCAGACATTAAAGAAAGAATAGCTAACTACCCCATTTCAAAGGATCTCTGGCAGGTAGAAGTTGGACTGCTTGCAGCAAGGTCAACAGTTTTAAACCATCTGCTGCTTCTTAGAGGAAAGAAGGAGCTTTCTACTCCAGTAAAGTGTTACAGTCTCAGAAGCTCACAGGAGTATTTCTACACTGCCTGTAAGGTTTATGGAGTGAGTTGGCAGTGAGTTTGATTTGGGTTTGGAACTCCCCCCCCCCTTTTTTTTTTTAAATGGAGTCCTGGTAGTACAATGGTTAAGTGAAAAGTTGGTGACTGGAACCTATCTGGCAGCTCTACCATACAAAGGCCTCATGATCCGCTCCAATCAAAATGATAGAACTGTCTCCACTGGGTTTTCTAGGACGTAATCTCTTCCAAAACACATGAACAGGTATTTTTGTCCCATGGAGGGTTGAGACCAAGTTTTTTATTAACAGTTCAGCACTTGGCCATTGCGTCTCCAGAGCTCCTGAGAGTTTATAAATACTACAACCTAAAAAGTTCTCTAGGGTAGCAGCACTCTGCCACAAAGTTTTTCTTTGGGTTGAAATCAACTCAAAAGCACACAACAGCAACCACCTTGACTTTAGCAAAATAAGATTTTATTTTCTTAGCAAACCAATACATAATAACTGTAAGCTATCTAAAATCGGGGTATTGGGTTAGACCCCAAGGTCAATCTATACAGGCCAAGATATGTGAATTTCATAATATAGAAGAGAGTTTAGGAACAGGCACTCAAGACATGGAACACATGGAGAAAACGGCCTGGTGGTGAAGCAAAGTTTGACAACCAGTGAAGGCTTGACTGAAATCAAACAAGAAAGGGAGAAAGCAACATGCCTGCAAGAGAATGCTTAAGGCTGGAAGACATAGGAACTGACTGCAAGGCATGTTTGAGGTGTAGCAGTGCCTTCTGGACAGAGTTCAAGGTTTACTCGTTCATGTAACAAACATTTATACAGAGTGCAATCCATGCCAACTCCAGTGTTTTCCTATATACACAGATAATACTCCTACTTTCATTAGCAAATGGGCTTGTTCTACTTCACTTCAAAATGGGAGTCTTTCACAATAGAAAGTTTCTAGTAGTTGTGTGAATTAAAATATGAAGTGTCACATCATTCATAATGGAAATAATAAAAGAGGAGTCTACAAGAAAGTGAGTCTGAAAGCATATCAATTGTTCTGTGTTCTTAAAGTGACAATCAGTAGATGACTGTGGCAGTCACTTAATCTGGTGTCAATTTGAGGATTAAGAGGGTAGGGGTGAAGTCTAGCCTGTCAGTCCAGAGATAGCCAATGAGACCTCTGTGTGGGCATGCCTTCTCCTGAGAATTCTGGCCATATTTCCCCTTTGTTTGTGAGAGACTCACTACTCAGTCCCTTGGAGAAGCTCTCCTGACAAGACACACGGCTGACTCCATATGAGACATCCCAGAGGAGAAGGCACATGGACCTACCCTAATGGAACCAGACCTCTAAAGCCAGAGGAGCCACTTGGAGACCCCTGCCAGCACTGGGATGTTTACAAAGGTGTTCTACCTATCTGGCTTGTGATTATCATTCGGCATCATTGCATGGATTCCATGAGTCTGAAAAAGACTTTATATACTGGTTTTGGACATATGGGCTAATATGGGATTTATGACCTTGTACTGGACTGGGTTGGGATGCTTTCTCAATGTTTCATTCCTCTTGTATATAAACCTCTCCCATATATATGTATATATGTGTATATATGTATATGTGTATGTAAATATATGTGTGTGAATTTGTTTCTCTAGTCTACCTGGACTAACACAATGACCATAAGAGTTATTAAATAATGTGCTAAATAGCACATACTGGAATCTAAGAAGTCCATCTATCTTTTGAAAAGTCCAATTCAGCAAGTATTTAGGAAAATATTGCATGTGTAGCTCTGAACTGAGAGAACACAAAGAATTTATTACCTATAATGAGACCATCTACAAGGAACATGCACTATAACTATGCTAGGATTTTTGCATGTGAAATAATTTTAAGAACAAAGCAATGGTGATGCATTTTAAAGGCTTAAGTGGATTTAATGTTGTGTAGATTTATATCACAAAAACTTAATAAGGCAGTATTGAATAGAAGAGTTAAGAATCCCTGACAGTTTTTTGAAAATGTTTTCACAAATAAGAAATCCTTTGATATAATGGTTGTTAATCCAATATAGCTCCAAGAATCTCCCAAAACAGATCAGTTATTTCTTTTCTACTGAATCAAACTCTTGGCCAAAGTCTATCTCATATTGCCTTTCTCAATTTCTCCAGTCAATTTTTCAGAGCTAAATAACCTATATGGTCTTTATAAACTTTAAAAATGACTTCTAATTTCTTCCCTCATATTAAATCTCCTTCAAAAACATTTTTAAAAGTCTCAGCTGTGTATGGTTCAATAGAATCATTGATGTTTAACTTTACTTTGGTAACCCAAATAGTTGATATTTCTAGGAGCCTATCTTGTGGCCCTGGACCTGTGTGGAAGTTTGTACACCTGGCTATTAAAAAATGTTACTCCTTAAAGCTTTGTTTTCATCATCTAAAAACTGTAAATAGTAAAATGTGACAGAGTGCTGGCAATGATTAGATAAGACACTGACTCGAAAGAAGCTAGCACATAGTGAGTCACCAGCATTTACCGTCTCCTCTTACATTTCAAGATGGAGACAGTGCTAGACATTTCTAGCACATCACACTGTCTGGCACAGAGAGTGACTTGATAAACATCTGAAGAATAAGATATTGGTGAAATAAACTGAATTTAGGCACAAAATATTGCCCTATGGTTTTTTGTGTTCTGTCACAGCAAATGTAAAAGAGTGTTTCTTAATCCTCTAAATTTAATTTCTATTTTAGATATTCAGTGGATCGTTTGTATTCTTTAGCTATCTTGGTTCTTTTTAAAGAAATAACTAAATACGTATATATATTAAATTGATCTATGAGCAGCTGCTCCTCTATACCACTAGATGGAGTCTATCAATAATAACATATCATTTGCTTTCCTGAATTTAACTGCCTTCTGGTTTTGATTTTTTTTTTTGCTGTTAATTAAGCTCAAAGAAGCTTCAATATGCAAGACATTTTGTAGTACCTGGTTGATACTCTCCAAATATTTCTGAAATTAGGAAGCAGAACCTCTAGGCAATGAATGGGAGATACAGAGAGTTTAAATGAAGTTGGAGGTTACGGGAAGAAAACAAAGGGATACAAGCCAATTTATCCACTTAATAACTAGTCATTAAATACCTACTATTAACCAGCACTGTACAAGGCACTGCACTTCAATAAATATGAAGCATTCTTAGAAATATGTTTGCTATTTAATAAAAAACAACTATAAGATCATTAAGAAAAAAATGTCATACTATGATATGTAAATTATGTAATATGACATGTAGGATTTTTTTGTTTAGTTGTTAAGAGTTATAAAGAAAAAATAGAGATGAATTTGGAAGATCTCATCAAGTCTAGATAATCTCTGCTTTTCGGTTCATGGGTGAACTTGCAAGCCTAAGATTTTTCAATCAGTCCTTTGCTTGTCTATGGTATTTAGGCAGGGATTAGTTACATTTGAACACTACTAGGGGGAGACCAAAGTAGGAGACAATAAGAGGGACAGAAATAGTAAAAAAAAAAATGAATGAAATATTAGGAAAGGTTTTGGGAATAAATATGAGAAGAATGGCCAAAAATACAAGATCTGCAGGATCAACATGCAAGAGCTGAATGTTAAGTATTTGAAAATGCCATTAGGGAGAGTCAGTCTATATTTTAAATGTTTTAATGAAAGGAGGGGAAAGGACAATAAAATAAAATCCAAACATCCTGTTACTCCTAATTTCAATGTATCTAGAAACTGTGAAGTCAGATATGTAAATTGATGAAGATAAGCTCTAATTTTACTTCCTTAATTCCAGGAACACAGACATGTGAAGGAGCAAGAAGCCTGTGGCAGGCCCAGTTCCTCCACTGCCATGAGCATTGCCTATGGCTCAACATGTCTGAAAACAGGTCCATCAATATTCCCCAAAAGACTGACACTCCTTGCTAACCTTGACATGTGTGAAAATGATGCTATCACTCTGCCAAATACTACAAATAATAGGCTCTCCTTGGATCCCTCTTTTTCTCTGCCTTCCATTATTCAACTAGTTGCTATTCTAGAGCTTCATTACAGGTCTCTTTTGAATCACCACTGTGTTAGTCCGGATAGACTAGGGAAACAAATTCATAAACATATGTATGTATAAAAGGGAAAGGTTTATATACAAGAGGAATGGAACATTAAGAAATCATCCTAGTCCAAGTCCACAAGTCTGATACTAGCCATATGTCTGATACCCATCCATAAGTCCTCTTCAGACTCACGAAGCGCATGCAATGACACCAGGACAATCACAGGCCAGTGGGTGCAGAGTCTTGTGTATCCATGGTGCGAGAAGCATCTCAGCTCTGGCAGGAGTCTCCATGTGGCTCTTCCGGCTTCAGTAGTCTGGTTCCATCAGGGTAAGCCCATGTAGCTTCTCCTCCGGGATGTCTCACAGGGAGTCGGCCTTGTGTCTTGTCAGTAGAGTAGCTCCAAGCAAACGAATCCTAAGTGTCTCACCTCCAATGGGAAATGTGGTGAGATTTCCCAGAATTCTCAGGAGAAAGCCATGGCCACATAGAGATCTCATTGGCTATCTTCAGATTGAGAGGCTAGACTCCACCCCTACACTCTTAATCAAACTGGCACCAGAGTACATGACTGCCACAACCACACTACAGTTTCCTTTCCATTTCCCAAGCCACTACTAGGTGCTATATTCCTCAAGGATAGGGACAACCCTTCTAAATGGGCTGTTTGCTTTCTTTTTCTTCTCTTTCAAACCACCTGACATAGAGATTTCTAGTTCTAAATCCATCCTGGGCTTTCTGTTAATTATGAGATAATATCCACCTTCTCCTCCACCTTACCAACATTTAGACCTTCCACAATCTAGCTTAAACTTTTGCTTATTGGAGCTCTCAGCAACTAGTCATTCACTTTTCCCCACTGTATTATATTCTTCTGGATTCCATTTACCTTTTTAGGCCACTTCTCCCTTTTCTCTGATTTTTCAACTCCCTTCAAATTTTATGATCCTCCAGATTCCCTTCTAGATCTTCTAATCTTCTCTATCTCCTTTGGACATCTTATCCTTTCTAAGTGTTACAGATATCTACTTGGGCACTCAGACATAGTAACACTCTGGTTGCACTATGGGTTAGGCATTAGGCTGCTAATTGCAAAGCTTGTGGTTCAAACCTACAAGCCATTCTGTGAGAGAAAGGTGAGGCTGTCAGCTACTTAACAGAGTCAAGTCCTATGGCAGTTCTACTCTGCCGATAGGTCAATATGAGACAAAAGTGACTTGGCTACAGTGGTTTTATTTGGAAGACTCACACATGCACACACACAAGAGTTGGAATCATCTACTGTCACTGGATAAAAGTGAGCTGGGATGATATATATCCTAACAAGTGCCAGAATAAGAGCCATTTCAGTTAGAAAGTTCTCAAAATGTGACTAGGGAAGTAGAGTTGGCCATCAACAAGAACATTTCAAGATATATCTTAAATAGAATGACCAGACATCCCACTTTTTAACAATTTGTCCTGTGTCCCACAGTGTTTTAAAATTAGATAAATATAATACTATACTATTTGTGCATTCTATGAACATTTTTGTTGCTCCATTTAGACCAAATTTTTAATGGAGAACCTCCTCCCCACCCCCACCCCCACAGTCAATGGTGTTCCGCTTAAAATCTGGTCACTTAAAATATGATGCTATCTGTAGTACGATAATATTTATATACATAGAAAGAAGCCAGTCAATATAAATATCATTCAAGTGTATACATCAACCTTGAAATCTCGTAATGAAGAAAGTGAAGAAGAATATTATCAGTGTCATCAGTGTCTTCAATTTGAAATTGAGAAAAAATGCCATCAAGGTGCTTGGTAACTATTGGCTATTGAAATGCAAACACTGGAAACAAAATAGTTAGAAAATATGACCTTGACGATAGATATAAAGCTGGAGATCACATGGTAGAATTTTGCACGATCAACGGCTTCTTCATTGCAAATGTATCTTTTAAAAAGAACACAGTGACTATATACAAACATGATGACATCTGTGGGATTAGATGATGGAGAAGCTCAATATCAGCAGCTAACACAAGACCAGGGGCTGACTGTGAAGCAGACCATCAATTGCTCATAATTTCAAGTTGATGAAAATTAAAACAAGTCCATGAGTGTCTGTGGGATGAAGACAGAACTTCTCCACAATTATGATGCTCCAAATATTAAGCAGACTACCAGCTTTTGTTATGGAAGTTGATTTAGCTATTCTCCCTGAAATTCCCAATTACTTAAGGCCTTTGCGTTGTCTAACTGTGAGCTAACTCCCCTGCTGTTAGGATGATGGCTTGCTTCCCTCAAAGCCTGTGGGCTGGATTCAACAGCCATTGTTAATAGCCCCTAGCCTGATAGAAATGCTTATCTGCCTCCACACGTTAAAGTCTGTGTTTTCACTCACCTCTTCACATAGTCATGTAAACATTCCTAAGACCACTCCTCTTATCACCATATAGCCCTTAAGATAGCCCTCTCTTGTGAGTATGTTATTGCCTGTAATTAGGGGCCTGGCTTGGCTCCAGAAGGTATATAGGGATGAGATATAGGATAAGGAAAAATGCCTGCTTCACTCCAGCCTGCCTCCCTCCAAGCTGTTGCTCTCCTATCTCTCTCTCTCTCTCCACGTGGACCATCTAGCAAGGCGGAGGTGAGCATGTACCTACCATAAAAGGATATATATGTAACTTCTAATGCTCTTTTCTTTCTCTCTCATGATCTCTATATCAGCACTATAATAAATAATAATAATCGCTACACAACTGCCTGTTGAACCCTTGCTGTGAGTATATCAGAGGACTGGCCAACCCCTGATAAGTGTCAAAACTACAACCTTGAATATATCCCATCTGAATTTTGAGAACATCTCAATAATGAACTTGATTATTGAGCACTATTGACAGAAGACCTGATGATCTGTGGGATGATATCAAGAACATAATATATGAATAAAGTAAAGGGTCATTAAAAATATAGAGAAAGACAGACTACTGGCAAGATGGCCAGGGGTACTGCAGAAGCAGAATAAATCCAGGGATACATATGGTAGCCAAGTAAAAAGGAGGGGAGAAAAGGAAAAAAAAATGCATAGGTTGCTAGGGAAGAGGGCTAACCTGCCCAAGGGGAGGGTATTATTTATATCTCCACAGGGAAAGAGGGACCAAAATTCAACCCGGTGCTCCAAGACATGAATGCAACACACTGGCATGAAGCAGGGAACTAATAGAGAGGCCTGAAGGGCTGGCCCCAATCCCAACTATGTGGACACGTCATCTCTCCGCAGAAGAATTCACTTCAGAGGACAGCACAGGGAGAGGGACATGATCAGAGCACACAGGAGCAAATGAAGAGGGAGAGGAAAAGAGCTATACATCCTGACCTTCTAAGCCCTGAAGATGCTCTTCCTTCTCAGAGCAGCCAATGCACACAGACACCGATAGGACTGGCCCCACTATGAGATACGATGCTCACTGACCCATAATGCTCTGAGGACAGCGCTAGATCGACAGTGTGGGAATTGTGCCCATCTGAGCGCACCACACCAAGATAAAACCCTGCAATAGAACAGCAAGGGGAACAGAGCAACAAAGTCCCTAGGAAAACCAAAAATAGAATTTGGAACCAGGTCATGACACACCAATCAGATTCCACACCTGAAAACAATCCTAAAAGTCGTAAACATACCTTGACTCTTTATAAGCTTTTATTTTTTTTGTCATTGGTTTTTGTTGTTTTGCTTCCTTTTGTTGCTTTGTTTTGCTCTGTTTTGTTTTTGTGCATATTATTATCTCTGCCATTCTAGCTAGATAAGATAGGCAAGATCAAAGATCTGGAGGAGAAAACAACAGAACCATGACTCCAGGGGGAACATGGGAAATGGGATGGCGGGGATAAAGGGAGTGGGTGTTAATAAACCCAGGGCCAGGGAACAACAAGTGATCTAAACTTGATGGTGAGGAGGGTTTAGGAGGCCTGGTAGGGGTTGATTGAGGGCAATGTAACTGAAAGAAATTTCTGAGACCCAAATGAAGGCTGAGCATGATTTTGGGACAAAAAGAAAGTAAAAGGAAATAGAGGAAAAAAACTAGTGGTCAAAGGACATTTATAGAGGTCTAAATCTAGGCATGTACATATATAAATATATTTATATATGATGATGGGGAAATAGACCTATGTACATATATTTATAGGTTTAGTATTAAGACAGCAGATGAACACTGGGGCTCTAGTCAAGTACTCCCTCAATGCAAGAACATTTTATTCTATTAAATTGGCACTTCATGATGCTCACTTTGTTAGTCGGGGTAGACCAGAGAAACAAATTCATAAACACACATATGTATATAAGGAAGAGGTTTATATACAAGAGGAATGAAACACTGAGAGAGCATCCCAACCCAGTCCAGTCCAAAGTCTGATATTAGCTCATTTGTCCAATACTACTCTATAAAGTCTTCTTCAGATTCACGAGGCATGTGCAATGATGCCAGGACAATCACCAGCCATTGGGTCCAGTCTTATGTATCCATGGTGGTAGAAGGATCTCAGCACTGCTAGAGGCCTCTCTGTAGCTTCTCAAGCATATGAGCAGAAGTCTCTATGTGACTTTTCCAGCTTCAGAGGTCTGGTTCCATCAGAGTAAGCCCATGTGGCTTCTCCTCCAGCTCCTCCAGTTTCCAGGACTCAGGGTCTATTAGTATGCTGCAGTGTTGTATCATCAGCAGAGTATCTTCAAGCACTAAACCATAAGTCTCTCACCTCTTGAGGGGGAAACACAGCCAGAGTTTCCAGAATTCTCAGGAGAAAGTCACATCCACACACAGGTATCACTGATTATCTCCACACCGACAGGCTAGACTCCACCCCTACACTCCCAATCATGAAATTGACACAATTACATGACTGCCACACTCACCTTCCCAACATGATCACTGAAGACAGTGGGTGCATAAGCAAATAAAGAAGCCTGATGGTGCATGGCTATCAAAAGATATAGCATCTGGGGTCTTAAAGACCTGAAGATAAACAAGTGGCCATCTAGCTGAGAAGCAAAAAAGTCCACATGGAAGAAGCACACCAGCCTATTTGATCGCAAGGTGTCAATGGGATCAGTTATCAGTCATCAAAGAAACAAAAAATCATATCATTGTGAATGGAGTGAAGTAGAGTGCAGAATGTAAACCAAAAGCCCATCTGTAGTGCATTATATCATACCTCTGAAACATACAACTTTCCTCTAGCTCTTTAATGCTTCCTGTGTCCCCTCTATCATGATCCTAACTCTACCTTACAAATCAGGCTAGACCAGAGCATGTATATTGGTACAGATAAGAGGTAGAAACACAGGAAATTCAGGACAGAAATAACCCTCAGTACCAATAATGAAAATAGTGATACCGAGAGGGTAAGGGAAAGGTGGAGGGATAAAGGGGTAACTGATCACAACGATCAATATATAATTCCACCCCTGAGAGACGGACAATAGAAAAGTGGGTGAATGAAGACAGTAGTCAGTGTAAAACATGAAAAAAATAACATAAATTATCAAGGGTCCATGAGGGGGGAGGTCCAGGGGAGAGAAGGGGGAAATGAGGAGCTGATAATAAGGGCTCCAGGAGAAAGAACATGTTTTGAAAATTATGATGGCAAAAAAGGTAAAAATGTACTTGACATGCAATGGATGGATGTATGGATTGTGATAAGAGTTATATGAGCCCCTAATAAAATGATTTTTAAAATATATGTAGAGAAAGAAAGATTAAAGTGGATGCTAGAAGAGACTCTGAAACTTTCCCTTGATTGTAGAGTAGCTAGCTAAAGCACACGGAAGAAGTACTTCAACAGGCCTATGAAGGACAAGGAGCACTCATTTAGCTATGTTAATAAATCTGGAAGAGAGTTACTTGATCAAATGCCTGAAATCTATATTTGAACCCATTTCAAAGAAAGGTGACCCAACAGAGTGTTCAAATAATCGAACAATAGTATTGATATCACATGCAAGTAAAATGTTACTGAAAATCATCCAACAATGTTTGCAGAAGTACCTTCACAAAGAGCTGCTAAAAATTCAAACTGGACTCAGAACAAGGGACATGCATCATTCCTGACATCAAAGAATATTGGCCTAGAGCAGAGAATACTAGAAAAATGATCATTTGTGATTAATTGACAGCACAAATTCATTAGACTGTGTGAACACAATAAACTATGGTGATATTGAGAAGAATAGGAATTGCAGAATATTTCATTGTGCTCTTGTGGAATTAATTTTTTTTTGTTTGGGGGGCATCACTGCCCTCTGGTGGTGGGAGTAGGAGGCCCAGCCTTGCTGCTGGATTTGAATCTCCAACCCAGTGGGCCACAGTCCCGCGCACAGCCACTATGCCACCGGGGTTCAGCCCTGTGGAACTTACTTATGGACCAAAAGGCAATCTTTGAAACAGAGTAAGGCAATACTGCATGGTCTCAAATTAGGAAAGGTATACATAAGATTTCTATGATTTCACCATAGTTATTCAATTTGTATGCTGAACAAATGATCCAAGAAGTTGAACTATATGAGGAAGATCATGACATCAGGACTGGAGGAAAACTTGCTAACAACCAAACTCACTGCCATCACTACCATGATGCTGATTCATGGTGGCTCAAAAGGACTCTATAGGGAAGAATCGAATTGTCCTGTGAGTTTCTGAGACTGGGAATCTTTATGAGAGTGGAAAGTCAGAGTTGTGCTGGGGAAAAAAAAAAGAGGATTTAAAGCACTTGCTGCTGCTGATTAAGGATTGCAGTATTCAGTGTGGATTACTATAATGTAAACAAAAACACAAGCAACAATAAAAAACTACCTCAATGCAAAGAAAACTACAATAGTCTCACAAAGAGACGAATAGACATCATGATAAATGGAGAAATGATTGGAGAGGCCAATGATTTCATCTTGCTTAGGTCCACAACCAGTGTTCATGAAAGCAATGGAGGTAAGTATGTCCTGGGCAACTTGGTCATGTTCAAGAAGATTTGGGGAAAAGCACAAACTTACAATATTCTTTCTTTATAAAAAATAATTTATAGTTTTTTTAATTCTCTGGTGAAAAAAATCCACATCATTTCACAGATCAAGTCACAGATCAAGACTCTTTATTCTTTCTGTTACCCAATCTTCAACTCACCTTTTGCCAATACCAATATTGGCCTTTGCAGGCCCCTGACTTGCTTCCTCCTGTGCTTGTGTTCCTTCAGCTGTTTTCTGGAGGCTTTTTTTATCTTCTCATACAGGCCGTGTCTTGCAAGTCTGTGTTTAGGTTCAGTTTTGCATACTCCAAGGAGTCATAAATTATGCTAAAGCTGCCACCATCAAAAGGAGTTCCAAATCCAGATACAAAAATGAGATCTGGTGTGGTCTTGAAGGGCATCAGGGACCATTTGTTTTCATGGAAGTGGTCAGTTTGTCATGAACTTCCAGGTCTGAATAGTTGCTGTGTCCTTCATGATGGCGGCACACCCTCAAGAAGCCTGGGAAGAAGAGAGTCTGTAGTCTTCTTTTGAGAGTAGCACAGACAGAGGCATTACTCATCCGTTTTTGCCTCAGGGAGATACTAAGAGACAAAAATGTAAAAGGCTGCATTGCTTCTCCAGGACTAGAACCCCAAACTCCTCATAATCTTTTTATGCAAGTGTGATCGTTTCTCCATTTGTTTTATAGTCTCCAGTTCTTTCCCAAAGGAAATTAATGAAGAAAGGTATGAAGAGTGAGTGATGAAGATATATGTGGCTGACTCATAATGATAAAGCTGTCTCTACAACTATATCCTAATAATAAAAAGCAACGGCCACAGAGTTGCCTTTTATGTTCATTATTCTCACCTTATCTCCATTCAATAGTACAGCTCATCAATAATAGTATATGACTGCTCCCTCCCAAAAGACAAGTTATTTGAAATCAAATACAAGGGAATGCATTCTCAGACACGATCTTTTTAAGGGCCATATGCTGTTAAAAGACTTTTTTTTTTTTAATCAAGCAATTATCCACCAAGGATTAGCTCTGCTAATCTTCCTGCTGGAAGAAGGGAATGAAAATGGCATTTACAGCAATTTGATACCAGCACAGGCATCCTACACCTTGCTCCAAATCAAAATATGGCTACAATAACTAGTCAAATAGCTAAAGCATGAAGTCTGATCACTTATTATATATTTTTCACAGATTACTATCATGCCTTCCTATGAAAACTGCCCAGGAGAGAAAAAAGTATTTATATCAATATCTCTGTATACAAAAATTTGTACTCTTCAAAGAGGAAGTTCCCATTAATTCAGATAACATATCACCTTACATTCCATTTTCTCTTTTTCTAATCCTTTCATGCATTCAGTAGTTTACCAGCAGGAAACCCACATAGAGGATCTATCCAGTCAAGATTACACAACATACAATTATCATCTTTACTATTTCCATTTGAAAACTTGACTATTCATGCCAAGCAAAGAAATCAAATTTACTGGCATGTTACTATCAATTCATGGGTCTGGAAGAGGATCTGGTGAAGGGGAAGATCACTGTGAAATGAGAAAAGACACCAAAGTGGGAAACATTTTATAAGAATGTACATAGTTTTAAAACTGAGCCAAATAATCTCTAAAATGCTCTTTTCCTTTTTCTCTAATGTAATATTGATAATTTTTCAAAAAGTAACAGTTTTATTGACATATAATTCCCATATCACAAACATATCATTATATACTTAGTACTTAATGGATTGGTTTTTTTTTTTTTTTTTGCTTCTTACAGTCTATTTGTAAGGAACATCTCTTTAGAAACATCATTTTTTAAAATGTGTTCTTGTACATACTGAACACCTACTATGTGCTGGGTACCCTTCGGGATAGGGAGAGAGGGTTTCTCATGTTATCAATCCATCTCATAGGCAAAAATAATTCATTTGTAATTATGTGTATATTGGAATTGTGAAAATTCAAAAGAATGCAGATCATGTAACTGGATGTACAACAACCCAAGAACAAATGCCTTACTCGTTCATTATGTTTTTTATGTGCTCATTGATTTATCAAACACTTCCTGTGTGCAAACTACTGCATGGTTTGAGTTTTGCTAAGCAATGCTATAACGAATATGAGTTAGGGCTTTCTCTCCAGCGATAGGGATCATTGTGGGAGTAATTAAAAAAAAGATAGAACAAACAAGCACAATACAACAGGCCAGTTAACAAGACTTACATCCATGCCAGTAGCCAGGAGGGGCTTTCATGCTAACCCCGATCTCAAAAAAGGTCAGGTGAATGGGGCAGGCACTGAATGCATGAGAATGCTCTCCCTGTTCCTTTCAATGGCACCAACAACAGCGAGAAGGACACAGGGTCCTTAACA
The DNA here is from genome assembly GCA_004026705.1 of Nesogale talazaci. NCBI lineage: Eukaryota > Metazoa > Chordata > Mammalia > Afrosoricida > Tenrecidae > Nesogale > Nesogale talazaci. The sequence goes on along the minus strand of PVJH01013575.1, from coordinate 40,506 downwards.
GCACCTGACAGCAATGAAGTCCATCAAAGGAAACTGCAAATCTGGCTTCTGGTTAGCAAAGTGTTTGGAACCCACCCAAAATAATGACATTTTTATTCATCTTTGTTGCAACCCAACGATTCACCTGAACCTGTTTCATCCTTAATGTAATTATTACTCTTCCTAACAGAAGCTTAACTCTTCAGGTAAGATAGGTCCTACTACCAAAGAGTTAACAATTGAGACTTTCCTATTTGGAGGCTGGAATGTGCCCCTTAGAGAAGACAGAGTCATTAGGTTTCTTTTACCTTTAACTATGTTTGCCAGGAACTTCAATGTCTTCCATAAATAATCCAGACCATTTGTTAAATTGAAATGAACTCATGATAGAATACAAAACTGATAATCATATGATATGAGATGTGGCTTAGATCTCCATTGGCCAGCAAGGTGATTTTGAGGGTTTTCTTCCAACTACTGAAGAATTCAATTTGTTATTTGTTAAATTGAACGGGGTCTTAATAAGCTATATGATTCCTTCAGGGAACCTTGGTGATATACTTGTAAAAGTTAACCAAAGTTGCTGGTTCGAATCGACTAGTCACTCCACAAAAAATGGTGGACAGACATGAATCTTCAAGGTTAGCAGAACAGAAGCCACTCTGTTCTAAGAAGTTTCTGGCCCATTTTAGAAGAGGAATGTTTTTGATTTTTCAACTACCACTTTCTACATAAAAATACTTTGATTCTATGTTTGTTCTACTAATAAGAAGCAGGACCTTTGTCCTAAAAGCCAACGCTTCTTTAAGATTAACCTCTTCTACAAATTAAGACCACAATAACAGAAATATATAATCTTTTTAATTCCATTTTAAAAGTTATTTGAGTGGTATAGAAACTACTTTCAAGTAATGGTATACTAGATCACAGAATCTAAAAGAAAAAAGAAAAATAGCTAAAAAGACATAAAAGCTACCAAAATGTTCTGTCCTTACCTGTTATAATCCCAGAGATATAAGCAGCTTTGCTGTTATATTAGTAACTTCTAATATAAACTTCCTAGTTGGTTAAAATATTTTAATTTAATTCTTTAATTCCCTTAAATAATTTCAATGTGATGGCAACTATATTTTCATTATTATCTGTGTGTCTCTCTCCCCTGGACTGTGTCTGAACAGGGACCATCTCTTCCAAGGTACTGTATTCTTAATAATTGCAGCTTCTCCCAGGGTTGTCAATCACTAATGAAATGATTGCCACATGGAAGTTTGTCTACTGTAACTTTTATTTTTCCCTAGAGAGTAGTACTGCCTCTTGCTCATCTTTCTTTCTTTAGCTAACAATGTTTCCTTAACAGGAAGCAGATCTGATGTATGAGAAGTATAAGACCAGATTTATATGCCTCTTCTTTAAGCACAGACACAGGACTTAGGCCAGCTAAGAAATACTAATGAGTTTATCCACTGTAGCCAAAGACAATCCTATTGCTCTGTGGGTGTTTAAGATGAGCCCAAATTAGAATAAATTAAAAAACTTGGGTGAGAAGATAAAAATGACACAAAAGGTTTTTAGTCAAGTGGAAGTAAATATGTATTCTGGGTATTTTTCCTCAGGAAGTGCTGTTTTAATTGGATTAATAGGATGTTTTCAGCTCTTTAGTGGTTTGGGTATACAACACATTAAGAGTAAGAACTGGACTTCTGTTGTATGGGAAATGAAGTTTAGATGGATTTGGCTGCTCCCTTCAAGAAAAAGAACTCAAAGTATAACTACAACATAAACATGAGCTTACTAATATCTGAAAATCTATAGAGGGAATAGAGAGCTAGCATAGCCATCAGTACAGGAGAGCGTTCTTTCCACCTGTGGAGTTGGAGGATTGGGGTAAGATCAGTAGAATTTAGGAGCGACTGCGGAGAGGAACTGAATTCACACTGTATCAGTTACCTATTGCTGCTTAACAGCTCACCCTTAAGCACTGTGGCTTATAACAACACTACATATGATTTCAAAGGTTTTTTTTTTGTGGAGGGGCATCATTGCCCTGGTGGGAGTAGGAGGTCCAGCCTTGCTCGTGAAGAGCTGCTGCTGGATTTGAACTGTCAACCCTGTGGGCCGCAGTCCCGCACGCAACCACTATGCCACCGGGGCTCAGCCAGATCTCAAAGTTTTTGTAGTCAGGATTTAAGAAGAGCAGAACTAGGTCTTCTGACTACTGTGTCTCCCATCACTGTAAGTAAGGTTATGGTCAGACCTGCATCCCTCTTGAGGCTTACTGGTGTGGTTTCGATTATTCCAGTGACTGTTAGCCGAACTCAGTCCTTCCGAGCTGTTGGCCTAGGTCTTCCTCAATTTCTTGCCATATAAGGTGACTTATAACATGGTAACTGACTTCATCAGAATGAGCAAGTGACAGGATATGAGAAAGAGTGAGAACAATATGGAATTTCTGATCTTTTTCAACCTAATTTTGAGGTGACATTTCATCATTCTTGCCATATTCCATCTATGAGAACATGCCATGCTCTCTCCTTCAGGAAAGGGATTATAGAGGAATATAACTATTAGGAAAGTGGGGATCATGGGGACCAGTGCAAACATTGCTTTCCTTCAGGGCTGCAAATCTTTATGGGAGTGGGTAGTCTCATCTTTCTTGTTCAGAGAGGATGGAGGGTTTGAATTGATGACTTTGCAATTATCAGTCCTCTGGTTACCCAACAGTGCCACTAAAGCTCCATAATGTCATTATACACATATTTCTAAATAGCTAGACAAACATTCCAAAAGGGATTCTGTAAAAAGAAGAATATTTAAGAATAAGTATGGCTCTTTCTATGACCCCTGGTGGAAAAGTGGATTAAGTGTTGCACAAGCCCTGGTGGCAAAGTGCTAATCGCAAGTTCATCAGTTCAAACCCACCAGGCTTTTCATGGAAGAAGAATGAGGTTGTCTGTCTCCATAAAGATTTACATTTTCAAATATATTAAGGAGCATTTCTACTCAGTCATTATGAGTCAGAACTGATTCACAGGCAGAGGATTTAAGGTAATGGCTCTTTCTAGAATGAAAACTATTAATTTTGCTTTTATGTGAGGTAGCACAGTGCTATATTCCAAAGTTTCCACCACAGACCACCTAGTACACACATACTCATGCATACATGCATATACTCATAGACAAACATTGAAAAGATATTTACATATATGGATAGTGATAAGTTATAAGATCCCCCCCCAAAAGTATTTAATTAAAAAAGAAAACATGTTTACATACATTAACCAACTGTTGTCATAATAACGCTAACTACTTGAGGCGGCCCCATTTTGTTAGATTAGAATTGTGTTTCACAGGATATTTTTATTTTATTATTTATTTTGTAGTTGTTGAGAACACATACAGCAAACATACACCAATTCAAGAGATTCTACATGTACAATTCACTGACATTAATTCAGTCTTTGAATCATGGGGTCATTCTTATACTCCTTTTCTGAGTTGTCACTCCCTCATTAACATAACTCACTGTTCCCTAGGGCTTCTACCTAATTTTTGAGTTACTCTTATAACTTTGATTCCACAGCTATTAAAAGAGAATAAGTTCGAGGTAGACACTTTTGCTAGTTAAGTTAAACTATTATTTGATTTTTCATATTTTTTATTATTTTTTTTATATTGGTCCATGCACATATATTTATACAGCAATATACTGAGGTAGGGAATGGATTTTGGGTCTCTGTTCATACCTTCCCTCAATGCAAGAACACTTTGTTCTAACCAATCGACAGTCTGAGATGTTCACCCTCCCAACACAATCGCTGAGACAAAATGGGTGCATAAGCAAATGTGGTAAAGAAAGCAGATGGTGCCTGGCTATTAAAAGATATAGTGTCTAGAGTCTTAAAGACTTGAAGTTACACAAGCTGCCATCCAGTAATGATGCAACAAGTCCACATGGAAGAATCACACCACAAGTGTCATCATGAGGAGTCAGAGGGAACAGGTAAAAGGCATCAGCAGACACCTAACAAACAAAAACGAATTATTGAGAATGAGGTGGGGCTGGAGCAGAGATCCAAAGTCCATCTTTAGACAGTATAACAATCTCTCCAATGAGGGGCCACAGGGAAGGAATGCGTCACCAAGGTGCAGCAAAGCACGGATGAAACACATAATATTCTCTGGCTCCTTGAGGCTTCCTCACCCCCAAACCCCACCCCACTCCCATGACCCCAGTGCTGCTTCTCAAATCAGACTAGACTGGTACATGTGCACTGGTATGGAAAGGAAAGGGCGCTCACGACACATAGAATCCAGGAACAGGAGTGGGAATACTGATACCAGAACGGGAGGGGTAGGGGGAGAGGAATAGAGAAAAAGGGAACTGATCACAATGACTGACACTTAACCCTACACCCTTCTATAGGGGGAAGAACAACAGAAAACATGGGGGAAGGTGTCTGGGCTGGAGCAGGACAAAAAGGACTGAGCACCCCCATAAGACCAAACACAAGCCAGACCAGACAGTTCCAGATAAGATAACCGGTATCAGAAAGTACAACCAGATGCTCTGGGTTCAAAGAAAGCCACAAGGAATCGTCAAGCCATTCTTGGAGTAGCCGAACCCTATCTATAAATGCCACATTCCTTACCACCCCTTCAAAAACTCATGCCCTATTGGCTTAGGTCATGCAACCTTGTTTGGGAGTTCCCCTAATAAAGCTATTTTTGATTCTGTTCTCCTTTGTCCTATATTTTGTCTCCTTGCGCCTCAGTTTCACCTTTACAGAAGGGAGTCAGCGGTCAATGTGAGAGATGAAAATAATAACAATGTACAATCTGTCACAGGGTTATGGGCGGGGGTGGGGGGTAGGGGAAGAGCTGATAGCCAGGGCTCCTTGGAAATTAAAGCCCCAGAAAAAAATGAGAGCAACATGTGTACAAACATGCCTGATTCAATTGATGAGTTGTACAAACCCTCACTAATATGATTTTTAAAAAAAGATTCCATGGGATATTGTTGGTTTAAATGTCAAATATCATCTAAGGACAACAGTTTCAGGGGTTCATTCTGCCTCTGTGATTTCAGAAAGTCTGGATTCTGTGAGAATTTTGCTTTATTGATCATGATTCTTCTGCTCTCTTGGCAAAGGAGGCAGTTGCTTGTGAAACCAATTAGTCACACTTTCCATATCACCTCTCTACTCCTGACTCGCCTTCCTCTGTTGTTCCAGGTGAATAGAGACCAACTGTGCCTTAAGTGGTCATGTGCAAGCTTTTAAAACTCCAAACACAATATAAAGACTCTGGAGGTTGAATAAAAGTACTAAGCATGTTATTAAGTCAATTATCAGCAATGTTCTAAGAAACCATGACCCTACACCTACAAACTAAGGAACCAAACCCAGGAAGCTTTTGACTGTACATAAGTAGCATTTGGAGCTGCTCTTTTTAAAATGATGATTGTTATTATTGTAAATCTACTTATCACAAACTTTTGTCAGTTCAACATTTTACAGAGGCACATCTAACTAATACAAGTTTAAGTATTTGTTATGCAACCCTTTTCTCCTGCCTGGCAACCACTAATAAACTTTGATCTATATAATTTCCTTTTATCTTTTTTTATGTAACTGAAGTCACGCAATATTTGTTCTTTTGTGGTTGACTAATTTCACTTAACAGAATATCTTCAAACTCTGTTCATATTGTAGCATCTATCCAGACATTGTTTCTTCTACTGGCTTATCTATTCATGGGCATCTACATGGTTTCCACCTTTTGACTACTGTGAACAGTATGTTTCTGTCTTTAAGTCTTTGAGATATTTACTGAGTATAATTTCTAAATCATATGGCTATAATGAATAATGAGTCACTGTTCTTCAGTCTTTGGGGTTATTCACCTAACAATATAATTTCCGAGTTGTATGTAGTTCTACATTTATATTTTAAGAAATTGCCAATACTTTCCAATACAATTATACCTTTTGGCATTTCCACTTCAATGGTTCACTTATCTTTATTTTCACCAGCAGTGGGGGTGGGAGGGAGGGTCAGAGTATGGTCAGGGATAAGACTGCTTCCCCCCATACATGTCAGCGTCCTTTAAAATTTTCCCCTCCACCCCCACTCCCTCCGATTCTGCCCAGGGTGGATCATGATGGGCAAGATGACCAGTAGGGAGACACCCCACACAGGCATGTTGATCAGCTTAACCATCGGGGCCACCTCAAGTTGGCTGACTTGATGGGGTGGGCCACAGCCAGGTATCAGTGGATGCTCATGACCGTGAAGCAGAAAATGCTGGTGAACTGGTTGAGGTCGTGCACAGTCATGACCACCCGGCAGACAGCCTTACCAATGATGCAGAAAATACATGAATGAGAGGACCGCGTTACTGATTATGCCATCGTAGGGCTCTATTGGGTTAAAGCCATTGGCTGCCCCGGGCCATGGAGCTCCAAGGACGGGGGTGGGAATGGCTAGCTCCCATTGATAGTTCGTACACCATATCCATTTCTGCTCGGTCATGTTAGGCTAGTTCCAACCAGCCCAAACATCCTATTCTCATCTTCACGGGCCCTGGAAGTCAAGGGTCCACCATGACATCTTCCATGCCTGCTGCGGTCCTTGGCCAGAACCCCGCACCCAGTGTCTGCTCCCACTCACCTGGCACGCAGACGTGCAGCAGCTTGGCTGGCGTCTTCAGACCGTCGGTGCACTGGTCTCCCAGCCCCACTGTCCCCAGGTGTCGTGGACTGCCCGCCAGTGCCAAGCCAACAATTGAGGCTATGGGCGTGGGTGGCCGGAGGCTAGTGTGGGTGGGTGGCTGCGCTGCGCAGATTGGCCCAGGCGGCAGCGGGCCCGGGGCCCCAATCAGAAGTTGAGAATTTTTATGAAGCTGATGATGTTAGGAGCAATATGGGGAGTTGCTCCTCTCCATGCCTAGGGGCCCCCTAAAGGAAGCTGGAAGTCAATAAAGGCTAAAGGGCCTGTGCCAATTCAGCCTCTGAAGCTGGGCAAGGGATGAGGGAGGAGAGGAGTGTAGTACACATACGTGGGCGGTACACCTGGATTGGCCCAATCTAGGCCAGATGGGCTTAATTCAGCCAATGGGGTCATCCAGTACGGTTGACCACTCCTCCCAGCCGCAATACCCTAAAAAGCCAGAACTCGGAGACCACGCGCGTGGGCCAGTCTCTCTCTCTCTCTCTCTCTCTCTCTCTGACCTGGGGTCATTATGTGTAGGCATGTTTTGCCATGAGGGTACCTGTGTGCAGTTTACTTTATAAAAACTCGCTTGGGTCACAAATTAGATTTTGGCAGGAATTCTTCCCCTTGCGAAACCAAGACTTGAGGTATTTCTCACCTTGAAGAATCTAAAAATGCCTCGCTTATCTTTTGCTAATTTTGTTCCTGCTATTATAATAGATGGTACATTGTTAAAAGGTAGGCCTAGATTACATGGCAACCAAACAACACTTTAATTACAAAAAGAAAAAAGGGGCATAATTTAAAAGTTTTCTTGAAAAAAAATGAAAGTGAAAATACAGCATACTAAAATCTCTGAGAAAGCGAAAGCAGTATAAAGAGAGAAATTTACAGCATAAGCAAGGAAGAAAGAATTAAAATGAACACCTTAGCACATCAATTTCAACAAACAGAACAGGATCAACAGGAAGCTTGAGAACATTAGGTCTAGCAAACTTGATATTACAAAGAAAATATTCAATGACATCACTATTACAAGGAAAAACAAAGAAAAAAGAAATGTAGCTTATACATCAGAACACAAGACTTGTTATGATATGAGGAGGCAGAGGTGGGGCCAGAAACAGGAAGGGGGAGAGTTAGAATATGGAGGGGAGAGGGATAAAGGATACTAGAGGGGGAAAGGAAACCACATTTATGGAGGGTTTAGCAGAATATTGTTCTTGATCTACTTCTTGAGATTGGCTTTGTAAATATAGACAGTATGTTTCTTTTTTAAAAAAATTCCTTACAGATTCCTGCTCCCTGAAACCTAAATAGTGGACTGCATAGCTAAAAAAAAAAAAAAAAAAAAGGAAGAAAATAAACTAAAATAGACTTGGAGGTTTTAGTGGTAAAAAAGCTCATCTCAAAAGAAAAACAGAAAACAAAACATGCCTTCAGTAAATAGAAGAAAAGACATAATAAAGATTAGAGCAGAAATAAAAAAATTTAATCAAGATAAGAATTTGTTTCTTTCAAGGTATTAAAACAAATAATACACCATTGGCAAAACTAATAAAGGAAAAGAAGGAAAGAAATCAACTATTACAAATAAATGAAATGGGTGATAATTATGAAATGGGTGACAAAGTTATGAAAATAGAAGAAATATACAATTTTAAAAAATCATTTTGGGGGGTTTATACAACTTTTATCACAGTTCATACATCCATCCATTGTGTCAAACACATTTGTACATTTGTTGCCATCATCACTGTCAAAACTTTTTCTTTCTACTTATGCCTTTGGCATCAGCTCCTCATTCCCCCCCCCTCCTTTTCCCCCCTCTCTCATGAGACCTTGATAATTTATAAATTATTATTATTTTGTCATGCCTTACCCTATTCCACCTCTCCCTTCGGCTACTTTTCTCCTGTCCATCCCCCAGGGAGGGGGTTATATGTAAATCCTTGTGGTCAGTTCCCCCTTTCTACACACCTTCCTTCTACCCTTCCAGTATCGCCACTCTCACCACTAGTCTTAAAGGAATCATCTGTCCTGGATTCTCTGTGTTTCCGGTTCCTATCTGTACCAGTGTACATCCTCTGGGCTGGTCTATTTGTAAGGTAGAATTGGGATCATGATGGGGGGTGGGGGTGGAGGGAGGAGGAAACATTAGAGAACTAGAGGAAAGTTGTATGTTTCATCAGTGTCACACTGCACCCTGACTGCCTCATCTCCTCCCTGAGATCCTTCTGTAAAGCGATGTCCAGTTGTCTATAGATGGGCTTTGGGTCCCCACTCCACACTCGGTCTCATTCATAATGATAATGATTTTTTTGTTCTTTGATGCCTGATACCTGATCCCATCAACACCTTGTGATCACACAGGCTTTGTTGCTTCTCAGCTAGATGGCCGCTTGCTAATCTTCAAGTCTTTAAGATCTCAGATGCTATACCTTTTGATAGCAGGACACCATCCGCTCTCTTCACCACATTTGCTTATGCATCTGCTTTGTCTTCAGCAATCATGCCAGGAAGGTGAACATCATGGAGTGCCAGTTTACTAGAACAAAGTGTTCTTGCATTGAGGAATTTTTGAGTGGCCGCCCAATGTCCATCTGCTACCTTAATACTAAATTTATAAATATATGTACATAGATCTATTTCCCCATCATCATATGTAAATATGTTTACATATGTACATGCCTGTATTTAGATCTCTATAAATGCCCTTTGCCTTCTAGGGCTTTCCTCTATATCTCTTTTCTTTCCTCTTGACCCACTACCATGCTTACCCTTCATTTGGATTTCAGTAATTCCTCTCGGTTACAATGTCTTTGATCAAGCCCTACCAGGCTTCCTACACCATTCTCACCACCAATTTTGGATCATTTGTTGTTCTCTTGTCCCTGGGTTTGTTAGCACCACTTCCTTTCCCCTGCCACCCAATCTCCCATGTCCCCCCTGGAACTGTCAGTCCTGTTGTTTTCTCCTCCAGAATGTTTATCCAATGGACACATTTTTAGAAACACATTACCCATCTAAATTAACACAGAAGTGGCTTGTTTTCTTCACACAATTGCCACTTGATCCATGGGCATGTCCAGCATGAGCATTATCAAGTCGTCTGGATTCCCATTCTCAAGATTATCAAAGTTTGTTATGATCCACACATTCAAATGCCTTAGCACAAGTTAACATCTTGCTAGTATTCTCTGTTTTCAGCCAAGATCCATTCGACATCAGTAATGATATCTTTTATTTCATGTCTTCTTCTAAATCAGGCCTGAACTTCTGTCAGTTCAAGGATTGTCAACGTCAATTTACTGCTGCAAGGATTGTTGGATGATTGTCAACAAAATCCTACTGTGTGGCAGTCATGTATTCATGATGTCAATTTCATGATTGGGTAGTGGAGTCTACCCTGTTAATTTGGAGATAGCCAATGAGTAGCTAATGAGGCCTCTGTGCGGACATGGCTTTCTCCTAAGAATTCTGAGAAGTCTCGCAGTATTTCCCAATTAGAGAAGAGAGACTTGAGTCTCAGTCTCTGAGACGATGAACTCCTGACAAGATGAGATGACAGCATGCTGATCAATCCTGATTCTTGGAGAATGGAGGAGCCGCCACATGGGCTTGCCCTGATGGAACCAGACCTCTGGGGCCGGAGAAGCCACAGAGAGATCCCTTCCAGTGCTGAGATGCTTTTACCACCAATGGACAATGCTGATGGATTCTGAGTCCTGGAAATGCGGAGTCATGGGGAGACCCCTGCCAGTGCCTGGACGCCTCTATTGCATGTACTTTGTGAGTCAGAAGGAGACTTTATAGACTGATATCAGACATATGGGCTAATATTGGACTTATGACCTTGGACTGGACTGGGTTGGGATGCTTTCTCAATGTTCCATTCCTCTTGTATATAAGCCTTTCCCTTATATCCATATGCGTGCTTGTGAGTTTGTTTCTCTAGTCTACCCGGACTAACACAACTTGCAAGTGATCTCTGACATTATTTGATAATTAGAGTATTCTGTTGGGTCATCTTTCTTTGTAATGGGTACAAATATGGATCAATTACAGTCAGTTGGCCAAGTATTTGTCTTCCAAATTTCCTGGCATTAAAGAGTAAATGCTTCTAATTCTCCATTAACTTGTTGAAACATTTCAGTTGGCATTCCATCAACCCCCAGAGTCTTGATTTTGGTTATCTTTCATTGCCGTTTGAATTTCTTCCTTGGAACCATTGGTTCTCATTCATAGGCTACTTCCTGAAACATTGGAATGTTGTCTAGTTCTTTTTGGTATAGTGAGTTTGTCTGTTCTTTCCATTGTCTTTTGATGCTTCCTGCCTCATCAAATATTTTGTTCATAGAATCTCTCAATAGTGCAACCCAAGGGTTGAATATTTTCTTGAGTTCTTTCAGTTTCAGATATGCTGAGGGTCTTCTCTAAATCTAGAGCTGTGCATATTCATTATAATATTTAACTTTGCCTTCTTGAGCAGCATTCTGACATTTTCTGTTCAGCTTTTTGACAAAATTTCTTCCCTTTGCCTTAGCTGTGCTATAATTAAAAACAAGTTTCATACTCTCTTCTGATCTACACTTTGATCCTTTCTTTCTTTCTTACTTTTTTTTCCTATCTTGTCTTCTAAATGACCTGTCGCTTTCTTCACGGATGATGGACTTGATGACCTTCCACACCTTCCCAGGTCTTCTATCGTTAGTGTTCACAGCATCAGTCTGTTCGCAAGATGCTCTCGAAATTTAGGTGGGATTGACTCAGATTTGTAGTTTGGCATTCATGGATTTGTTTTCATTTTCTTCGGCTTTATCTTATACTTTCTTGTGAGCAACTGATAATCTGTCCCACACTCAATTCTTGGCCTGATTTTAGATTCTGATATCGTCCATCTTCGTGGTTCTTTCTAGAGATATAGTCAGTTGGATTTTTGTGTATTCCATTTGGATAAGTCTATGTGTTTAATCACATGCCATTGGTTTTGTAAAATTCTATAATGTGATCTTCATTCGGGATATCTGTCAAGTTCCCAAAGGGCCGAAAGTTCAACTCATAGTGTATTTGGAATTCATTCCATGCAGTCAGACTGCTAATCAAGTTTTCTATTCTTTTTATCTGAAAAGATAGTGTAACAGTGCATGACACAAAAGGCCTGATGTGTGGGGGGACTGGTTTTGCTACTATGACAATGCAACTGCTCTCGCAGTTACCTCAATGTGCCAGTTTGGGGCAAAATAACCAAATATGCCTCTCTTGCCCCATGCACCTCATTCACCTGACCTAGCTTCACATGACTTCTTTCTGTTTCTGAAAATGAAGAGGACATAAAAACACAGTGAGTTGATGATGTAGAAGAGGTGAATTAAAAATGAGGAAGGTGCTCTCAGCCATTCAAACAGATGAGTTTGAAATTTTTTTTCAACTATGGAATATCAGCATTAAGTGTAATGGAGAATATTTTGAAGGTGACAAAGTTGTTTTCTAAAAAAATTTAAATACATAGCTTTTAATAGAAATTCTAGGTTTTTTTGGGGGGTGGCACTCCCTCACAAAATAGAAGAAAATTTTTAGTACAGTCCCACATAGAAATTCATTTTTAATGCTGATAATAGTGGGATTACCTCTTTTCTTATCTTCAAAATTAGGAAGGTATCTCAGTGGTAATATTTAATGTCTTTTTACATTCTATATTTTTGAGATATTAAAGTTGAGTCCACTACTAATCCACCCAAAAGCCTTAGCACAAAACCTTTTGATGGGTAGATGTGTTTATTTTAAAAGGGTAGATGTGCTTTTATAAAAAAATTTTTAAAAATAAAAGGGCAGATAATATGGGTAAAGAAAGCACACATTATCTTCCTAAGAGTTACAAAACTACATCAAACCATAAAAAAGTCATCCCTAATATGCCAACTGATTATAGGATGGGTTGAAGGAAAAAAGAACAAGGATATAAAAGTCAGTAAAGGGTTGATTATACATATTTTAGAGAGAGAGTTAATAGAAGCCTGTAGTAAGTTGGCAGCAAAGACCATGCTGTGCCAAAAAAAAAAAAAAAAGCACAGTTACATAACAAAAGAGAGAGATTAGACAAAAGAGATAGAAAGCCAAAAGATTACTGAAGTTAAACATGAACAGGAATAGGGGGAATAAGATGAACTGATTTAGATGACAGGGAACATCAGTGTTGTATATACTGGTTTTTAGTAGCAAGAGGCCATTCAGCTTGAGGCTTTGTTAAATGGGGAGGAATCCAGGGGAGAGGTTCAGCTGGACAAAATATATAGGTCATTGAAAAGTTTAAGGAGCCTCTAAGATAGTCTCTGCTATCTTCCTTAGTGATCTCACCCAGATTCTATTGTAATTACTACCTCAGAAGCAGGCCAACCTGTAGCTCAAAGCTAGGGATAAGGCAGGGTGGCTGTCTCCCCAAATGCCTGCACTAGAGGAAATTGCCTGGCCGAGCCACCTAGAGAGGTGGCAGGGAATCAGGCACATTAATTTAACCTATAGGGAAATCCAAACTGAGCATGAGCAGACTAAGGACACCTAGGTGGAGGTGAAGCTACATCTGGCCACAACATAGGCATATGACATCACACAAGTGAGCCTGAACTCAGAGCATAAGGCCCCTTCAGTAAGGCAGGAGGGGGTTAAATGCAGGGTTCAGGGCACTCTTTCTGTCTTGGCTTCTGGGGGTTTCCTGATTTTGCTTAATTTTGTAATCCTGTTCCGGTATTCTTTCCACATGTCTTTTTCTCGCTAAGTCATCAATTCCCACCCAGTTCTTGCATAGCCTTGTATGCTTCCCAGAAATAACATTCCTAATGTCTTCCCACAGGTTTTCTGTCAGTTTTCAGTGCATCAAATTTGTTCATGAACTGGTCTCAAAACTTCAAACAGGTTAGACTCAAGGTTGTATTTTGGCTCTCCTATACTTGTCTTAATTTTCTTTCTTTTTTAATTTGCTTTAATTGCCCTCTGCTTCAACCTGGATCTACAAATGAGCAAATAGCTCATATGTTCCACAGTTGTCTTGTGCTCTGGTCTTTAGTGCTGATCTTGAACTTCTCCAGTGTCTCTTTGCAGAGATGTAGTCAATTTCATTTCTTTGTATTCCTTCTGGAGAAGTCCATGTGTACAATTGCCTTTGTGTGGTAGAAAATTGATACTTGTGGTGAAGTTGATGTCTTGCAAATTTTATCATGTGCTCTCCAGCTTCATTTCTTTTAGCAAAACCAAACATTCTTCTTTTTTTCTTTTAGTTTCTGTTTTTTTTTTCTCAATAGTTTTATTGGCACATAATTCACATATCATATAATTGAACAGTCCAGTCATTCAATCACCTCAAAGGGAGCTGTGTAATCTATCTTAGAGTTTTCTCCCCAAATCCCCACCCCCATGGTCACATCATCTTCAAACTGAGTTGTGCAATCAGTCCTAGTGTTCCCCCCTCCTTCTGTCCTCACTGCTTACCCCCGAAATCCCCCTTCACTTTCTCCCCCATCATCCATCTTCCACCACTGCAGGTGTTATTTTCCCCCCAAAACTCTGTATTTAATTTTTTAAACAAAAAAAGCATTATCACCTTAAAAGTACCCTCCATTATATTTAATATATCCATCAAATCTGTGATTTCATTCTTGGAAACATTTTTAAAATTCATCATTTTGGATGGCTTACAGTACATCTCCTGATTTTTTTTTCTTTACTTCTCCTATGTCATCGAATCACCACCTTTTCCCTCGAGGAAACAAAAAAGAAGTTGTGTGAAGATCAGGTGAGTCAGGTGTGGGGGCAAGAGAGGTGTGCTGTTTTTTGTTTGTTTTGGTTTTGGTGTACTGAGATGACTGTGTGAGCAGGTGTATTGTCGTGCTGGCAAAACCAGTACCCTGTCTCCCACAAATCAGGCCTTTTGAATATAAAGTTCTTTCATGCATGTGTGTGTTTCTCTATAAAACCCAGTGTAATACAGCTTTGTATCTGAAAAAAAACTGTGTGGAGACTCCCTCTGATCTCCTTGCCTTCCAATGTCGTTTGCCCCAAGGCTCGACACCTCTTTTTACCATATTCTGACTTCAACCATTCCTCCATGTCACTCTATTTATGAGACTAGGATCGATCACCTGTTGCAATAGCCACCTAAAAGCAACAGACCGTGCATCCAAATAAGGCCTATATTGGGGAAAGAAGCCTGCTCTAGTAGGCAAGGATTCCAACCTCAGGCAGAGCAGGGATTGTGTATGGGGAAGCATCTAACCAAACACTGGGCTAGTGAATGTGGGAGCTGGCTAGTCCTCTGGCTGCCAGGAGAGAGTAGAGTATATGAGAGGATGTTGTCTTGAAATACTATGTGGGAAAGTTCAAAATGACTTGCTTCTTCTCTGGTTGTTTTTGTTCAGTCTCTTCCTCTAGGTGATATTTCATTCACATCTCTCTTTTCCTCTACACTCCGAGATCTTGGATTATCATTTCTCTCTGTTTCATTTGAACTCTTGTGTCTTTGTTGTAGAGGGTCTGTGTAGCATGTATACCTAATATGTCCCCTTGCCAAAGATTCCCCTCCTATTTAAAAATATTTTCGTAAATGTTTTTCTTACATGTTTGAGTTTATGGTTTACAATCTTGCTGTATAAAATCCCATTGTTTAGTACAATTCATCCATGATTTGTTAAATAACAAAAGAAGCAAGTGAACGGAAAAACAGACAAACAAAACACAAAAACCAGAATCTGAATAGCTACATATAATTTCATCATATGAATTCTAACACCAGCTATTGTGAAGAATGTTTACCAAATTATGCTTGATAATAATGTGAAGATGTATGAACAGTAGTCAAAATTTTCAGATGTCAGAGTTAAGTTTAGTAGCTAGGTTGTTTCTCTCTTCTCTTGGTGGAAGAAAAAGGATATGTTAACCTCAGAAAGCATAAGCACAATCTAATCATTGAAATGTTTCTTTTTGCCTTCTATATTTATAGTTAATTAATTTGAAACCCTGAGAATCCAATTTGCAAAGTCACATGAGTAGGCAAGGTCACAGAATCTAGTCTCTTACTCCATTAGTAGTCTTTAATCTATAAAGTTCCTCTTTGTCCTCTCTCCATCTGCTGATTCTGGGCATGACATCTGTTTTAGATCCAGCTTCTCAGAGGATATCAACTGTAAGTTAATTGGATATAAATACAAAGAGCAGAAAACTTACTTTTTTCACAGGCAAGTGAAAAGTTTCACTTGGAATTTCTTTTCAGTATCTTATGTGTGATGAGGATCAGCTCTATAAAAAAGACACCTGCTAGAACTTGCTAGAGACATTCAGGAGGACACGTGAACAGCAATTAAGGGAGGCTGTTTCATTTCCATGAGGAACAGGCAAGCTAGATGTCCATGTCGCTAGGAAAGCTACCTAAGAGAAGAATAATCTCAGAATCATCTGCTCCATGTAGGTGATAAGTGACTGGTGAGATAATCTATGCAAAACTGTCTTCCCTTCCTTTTTCTTCCCTGACCCCAGCACCACTACAACATATAAACAGAAACCACCATGTTGTCTAGGTTTTAAGTTCTTCTCATATGCAATAATTTTAACCTCTCCCTTTGCAACCCAATAGGTAATCACTAGACCACAGAGTTCCTTTTAATTATATTGCTTAAGAAAATGTCAAAACG
This sequence comes from Nesogale talazaci, assembly GCA_004026705.1. Taxonomy (NCBI): domain Eukaryota; kingdom Metazoa; phylum Chordata; class Mammalia; order Afrosoricida; family Tenrecidae; genus Nesogale; species Nesogale talazaci. The sequence goes on along the minus strand of PVJH01013575.1, from coordinate 24,137 downwards.
ACTTAGACAGAGAGGAGCTTAAGTCTTTCAAGAAATCAGGCTACTGTTAGGTGAATGGTTTCAAAAGCTTTCATCTGTCTTTAGCAGTTTACAAGGCTAGTGTGGGAGCTTCCCTCATCCATCTCAAAAGACAGGAGGAAGGAGTATTGAGGAGAACATGATGCTGCTACCTGACACAATTGGGGCCCTGGCCTGGTGGCAAGACAAGCAAACCTCAACTCTTAGTAAACACTGGGCTCAAATCAATTTTACTTGTGTTCCCTTCTCCAGGCCAAACTCTTCCAAGGTGTAACAAGACAGTATGTTGTGGTAAAGGAACCCTAGGGTCCATTCAGGAAACTTGCAATTTGGGGGATCTCCCTGTTAAATTCTAGAACACTGCTAGATCAATTAGTGATTTATTCAAGGCCATGGTTTCCATGTTTTCCTCACCTCTACGTCTGCACTTAAGACTCACAACCCTGTCACTCTCTGTATTCCACTTTATTGGGAGATACATTTAAGATTTTTGGGAAAATACCTACACTAGTCTATATAAGGTATACAGTTTAGGATCTGACCCAATGAATTCAGATATATGTCAGTGTAATTTGGATCGTTTCACATTGATCTACCTAGACTCCTTCTCATGGTGACTAAAAAAATCCCATTAAATTTGGTACATTTCCAAAGGATATGTACTTTTCTCAATTTATTGTTTAATCTTATCTTGAAACATGATAAGACTGATAAAATGTATTCATGGGCATATCTTCTTTAATTTTAAACACATTTGGAAAACAATATGATAACTTGGCCCAAGTTTCACAATAGTGTCATTACACTATGTTAAGGTCTTATACTGTGCTCTAGTTCAGCCATATTTAAGATTGTTAACAATGTTGCTTAAAAATATATACATAATAAACTATTTTATATAGACAAAAAGACAGCTCTTGAAAAGAAAAAAAATTCAGCACAAAGAAGTTGCTCTAACCTATGGGACTGAAGTATCTGGGCATCAGAACCTAAGATTTTCAAGTGTTCTGAAGCATTAACATGCATAATGATATCATAGCAGCAGCCAGGAGTAAAATAAGCATACAAAAGAGGCATTGCATCAACAGGAATTACACAAGCTATGTTTTTAAGAGAGGAGCCTGTTTTTAATTTAGACATTGAAATGTACCAAGGTTTTATTTTAACCACCGCATGACTGAAGCAACTTTCAGTCTTCAGTTGTAAGCTTTTATCCTCCTTGGTTTTTAAATTAATGTGGGTTTACAAGAAAGTAATTGTAAAGGAAGGATCTACATGCCTCAGCCTGCCTAAGAGACTCTGTGGTACAGCTACTATGAGTTTAAGAATATTCTTAGCGTAATATAGGCAGCTAAGCTTCCAGGTGGGTAATAATGATAAAGGACACCCAACCAGTAACTGGATGACCTCAAGGTCAGATGTTTCTATCTTCCCAATGGCAACCAACCATCTGCCAAGTTATATTATATTAGCTAAAATGGAAGTGATATTTCCCTCCTAGAGTACAGGACACTCAGTGAAGACTCAGGAGTTTTGAAATAGTCTGTGTATCACTAACAAGTTCCTTGGGAAATGGTTATCATTGTTCTGCAATAACCAATACCATTCATTAGTGTTATTTGATGTGGTTTGTCCCTTACATCTCTATGTGCTATTTCTTGGCAAGAGAAGCAAACATCAATACCAATTATGTCATGTGTCTAATCTTGGTGAGGAATGTAACCCACCCAACATGCACTGAACAGAAATTACATGTGTCATGAGGTTGGTGGGCACAGACAGCAAATATGTAGCTTATATATGAATAGTCTAATGGAAATGGAAATCAGCTCTCCTCCTGCTTACAATCATTGAGATTGAGAAGCTGACTTCCTCTGACTAGTTAGAAATGCACGTGGTATGTGATTTATGTTAGGGGCAGAGAGATTGGGGGAAAGACTCATTAAAGAAAAGAATAATTGACCCCAAGTGCTATAAAACTGGAGGAAATGTCAATTATCTCATTTTGTCTGTTCCTTCTGGAAGGGCCTATTACTACCATATAATATATGAGCCCACAGAGAGTCATAACACCACCAAGAAGAGGAAACAGATGAATCCAGACTATTAAATAACACAACGTAGGGTTTATGGGCCTTCAATGTTAAGAGACCACAAAAAAGTATAAATAGAGCAATGCTGATTAGCTCATTTTAAAGATTGTTCTGTCTTCTTTTTGGAATTTATATTCACAAATAAAACCCAGTTCTATCATTCACTTTTTGCTGCTGAGTTTTTTTGTATTAAGTACTTTAAAATTTTTGACAGTTGAATTTAAATTAAAGTGCAAACACTTTTAGATTGTAGGATCTAGAAAAAGGACATTAATTTTATAAACCTATAAACAAAAACAAAATAGCAAAATGATTTTTATTCTTTGTTTCCTCAACACGAATAAACCCAGTGTGTATATGTATCTCTACATATATATTATATCAATAGTATAACCTCTGAAACTATTAAATAATAATAACTAGTATTTTCAATGAAGAACATGAAATATTGTGTGACATTGACTTAAAGAGCACACTATCACACGCAATATTTCCAAAGGAATTAAACCTGAATCTTATTCACCACTGTTTCTGTTTTTCAAATTCCCAGAAAAAAAACTTATCTTGGAACATGACTGTGCAGATTTCTGAACTGTCACTCCAATTTTCACTCCTCCCTGGGTGCTAAGTGATCTTTAATGGGAATTCAAATCAGGAGTTATGTGCAGAACGTGTCTATCTCAATAAAGGTGATTTCACTTCTGTTGGTAGGTAAATTAGGTGCGGCAAGTTGCCATTGAGAAAACATCCCCAATGGGAGAACACACCTGGTATTGTATTCACAACTGGGCACATTTAATCTCGTTTCTATCCAGCCCCTGGGACCCAGGTTGTGTGATGGAGGCAACTAGTACTTTAGACTCTGCCCCTCTGAGGTGCACAGCATGTTTTATAGGCCACACTAGAAGGATACATTCTGGGAGCTCCCCTAAATTAATTGGACTTGTCCTTAGGCTCACTTGCAGCAGAATTTAGGAACTGGAATATCACTTAGACGAAGGGCTGAAATGCCCTAGTGTGAAAAGAAACAGATAACTATTATACCAAGATCATGGATTGATAGATCATTGGACTTTGGTTTGGATCTCTTATTTTGAGAATACCCAATGAAAGGCATCTTGGGACTACTCTACATTTACTATTTTGACGCTCTTTTTGCTTTTTTTGTGGGGGGGCATCACTGCCCTCTGCTGGGAGTGAGAGGCCCAGCCTTGCTCCTGGAGAGCTGCTGCTGGATTTGAACCGCCAAGCCAGGGGGCCACAGTCCCGCACTCAACCACTACACCACCGGGGCTCAGGCCCCTTTTTGCTTTTTTATGACATGTCTTAGGCTAGCTGGCACGGTACTCTTTGTGAATGAGTGTTGCAGAAAGCTTTGTCTTATCTCCAAACCTCATTTTTTGTGTGTGTCTCTAGTGCCCAGTCACTTAAGTTTTTAATCTGTACAAGTCAAAAATCCATTAAGTTTTGATCTAAAAAGCTGCCCTCCACAAGATACTGTACTTTTCTCAACAGTACTTAATTTCTATGTCACTGGACAAATTAATGGTACCACCAATAAAGTTATGATATGCCTCCCTAGGCATGATTTATAATATTCCCTAATAAAAGAATAAAGATGTCTCTAAAATGAACCAGACCTATATGAACCACAGGTATATGAAGAGATTTGGAGCTCAGACTAAATCCCAGTCTTAACCATTGGTTCTTACGATGAGGTTTTACTCAATACTTGCTCTCATGAAGAGATCACTGAATATTTGAGTGCTATAGCAAACGTGAAGGCAAAATCAGATGGGGTCCAGCTCTCAGAAAGAAGAGTGACAAAGGCCTTAAAACCTTCTCTTAACATAAGTAAGTAGTCAGTTAAATCCATACTGAAGAAACACTTCAGCCTGTATAATCTAATAATTATAACTAATAAAATCCAAGACCAGAGGAGGGACTGGTATTAGACTTTAATCCTGAGTATCTGGTTTGCAGAAGGCAATTGATGACAGTGAAAGCCCCCAATCCATTTGCAGGGTCCCTGAGTGGATCAAGCCTCAGACGCATCTCCTCTGACCAGGGATGTGAATAGTTTTGCTATCAGACAGAGTGCACTGGAAAGTGGATTATTTCAGATAGAGGTTAATATTTGACACATTATCATTTGTTCTTCCTTTTGACCCTTTTGTATTTATTCTCAAACTAAAAAGCAAACTCATTGTCATCAAGTTGGTGCTCATAACAGCTCTTTAGGATAGGGTACAACTGCCCCTGTTGAGTTTTAAGACTTTAACTCTTTTCTGGCATATAAAATTCTGTCTTTCCCCCCCAGAGTGGCTAGAGGTTTTCCATTACTGACCTTGCAATTAGCAGCCAAACTCGAGGTTTTGCTCAGTTTCACTGTCATTGTTGTTAGTTATTGCTGGCCCCCCCTTCCCAATGTCTTTCTGTATACAAAAGCCAGGATAGGTATATCTATAAACACAGCAACTGGATTAAGAATTTCATAGGAATTTAGCAAAAGAGGTCAGGGGAAAATTAAGAACTCATAATGAGCACAAGAAATAAGAAATGCTCTAAAATTAATTGTGGTGATGATTACACAAATGTTTAAAATATGACTGAACTATTAAATTATATGATATTTGAATTATATGTCAATAAATGTTTTTAAAAGAAAACAAAAATTAACCCCTTTAATGTGTACATTCAATGCAAGAGATTAATAGAGTTGTGCAACCATCACCTTGATCTAATTCTAGACAGCTCTTTGCTATCTCATAAGGAAGCATTGCACACATTAGCAGTCTCTCCCTATTCCCACCCACCTTCAATCTCTAATATACATCCTGCATATAGAGCTATGTCTGTTCATAGCATTTTGAATAAATAGAACCATATAATATGTGGTATTTGTGATTACCTTAGTTCACTTATCCTAATGTTTTTGTAGTCTATTTATATTGTAGCATGTATCATGACTTTATTCCTTTTTATTATTTGATAATCGTTCTTGTTATAAAATTGTTAATTCACATTTGTTTCTCAATATATGCACGACCATATTTGCAGTATTTATTTATTTTATTCTTATGTACAGTGCAAGTATAAAGACTTCTATTGAATTCTTGTGCAGATTGTTTTCGATTCCTCTAGTGTGTAGTCACAAGTGGATTTGCCAAATGGTAGGAAATTCTATATTTAACATTTTGAAAAATCACACTGTTTTTCTACTTGGTTGTGCCATTTCACAATTCCACGAGTTTTCTTTCTTTTTTGGGGGGTGGAGGGTGCCATCACTGCCTCTGGTGGTCGTGGGCGCTAACCAGCGCCGCTCCTGAGAGCCGCCGCTGGATTTGAACCGCCAAGCCCGCGGGCTGCAGTCCCGCACTCAACCACTTAAGCCACCGGGGCTCAGCCCGAGTTTTCTTATTTATCTAAATCTTCACCAACATTTGTCAATGGCCTATCTTTTAAAATTCTAGTCAACCTTGTGAGCATGCGGCTGTGTTTTTAATTGGCATTCCTTGGTAGTTTATTTAGCAATGTAACAGGTATCTTGATCTTTTGACTGCTGATTGTAGAAGCATCCAAAGAAAACAAAATCCTTGACCACTCCGAGTGTTCCTCCATTTTTCACAAGGTTACTTTTGGGTCCAGTTGTGAGAATTTTTATCTTTTTTACAGTGAGTTGTATCTCTACTGAAGGTTGCCATCCTTGGTCTTCATCAGCAAGGCCTCACATTCAGCAAACAAGGTGTGTCATCTGCGTGTTGCTAATAAACCTTCCTCCAGCCTGATTTCAAATTTTCTAAAATATTATCCAGTTTCTTTGATTGTTTACTCATCATACAGATTGAATGCATATGGTAAGATGATAGCAGTATGACACATACCTTCCTTGATTTGACAATATGCAGTATTCATTTGTTCTACTTGCACAACCTGACCCATGTACAAATTTTGCATGAGCACAATGAAGTGTTCTGCAATTCCCATCTTTCTCAGCCTATCCTTTGTTGGTTATGATCTGCAGAATAAATGCCTTGACATAGTATGCTAGGTTAGGTAAACTGGAGAAACAAATCCAGTGACACTCATATACAGGTGAGAGAGAGTTCTATACTAAGGAGTAATTGATAATCAAGAAAACATTCCAGCCCAGTTCAGTTCAACTCTGTAAATCTGAGACTGGTCCTTAAGACCAATAGTAGTCTTAAATTCCTTTAAATTCCTTAAAGTCCATAAATTCCTTTTCTGACTCATGTAGGCACAAACAATTATGCAAAATACAGGAAGATTGGGCTGAACCCTGATGGCGTAGTGGTTGAGTGCGTGACTGGGGCCCATTGGCTTGGTGATTCAAATCCAACAGCAGCTCTCCAGGAGCAAGGCTGGGTAGCTCCCTCTCCCACCAGAGGGCAGTGATGCCCCCCCTCCAAAATACAGGAAGATCACTGAGTGGTGGGTGTAATCCAGAGGTCTTGTGGATCCAATGGCAGTGGATGCAACTCCAGGACTCCTGCAGGTCTCCAAGTGGGCCCTCAGCAGGAATGTGAAGCAGAGAGAAAAAGGGAAGTTCCCAGAAATCTCCTTATAAGGAGGTCACACCCACAGGGAGGTTCTAGCCGGCAGTAACCTGATTGACAGGCTAGAGTCCACCAGCCTGTTCACTTCAAGTTGACATGAAATTATGTAACAACCACAACCAATAAAACACAAATTAGCATCTTTTTGGTATTTTCTGCCTTGAGCGAAGATCCAGCTGACATCAACAATGATACAATTTGTTCCATGCTCTCTTCTAAATCCAGCCTGGATCTCTGGCAGCTCCCTGTGCATGCACTGCCGCAGGCATCATTGAATAATCTTCAGCAAAGATTTATTTGCGTGTTCTATGAATGATATTGTCCTGTAGTTTGACCCTTCTGCTGTCACCTTTCTTTGTGATGGGTACAAATATGGATCTCTTCCTGTCAGTTTACAAAGTAGCCATCTTCAAGATTTCATGCCACAGACAAATGAGTCCTTCTAGTGCTCTATCAACTACCGGAGCCTGGCTTTTGGCTAACCCTTTTGGTGCCACTGAAACCTCCATTGCCTGGGATTTTCTAGAGAACTCATCTCAAGACCTTCTACTCAGAGCAGCATGTTTAAACTAAAATAAACTGCTCTCCCTGTGTACTTGGATGTCCATCCCAGTAGAAGCTTAAGAATGATTGCAACTCCAGATGATATCTGATTTATTGTCAAAAGTCTCCCAAAGGGAGAAAAATTGAATAACAGAGAGCTTCTCACATCCGTACAGTGAAGAAAATAGGAACGCTATTTTTAAACCACTACATTTTGGATGATTTTTATGGCCCAATAGCAACCAGAAAAGGTGATAAAACTATAAAAAAAATAAAGGACTTACTACAAAAGAAGTTTTCTGATATTCTCCTACTTGATGGTTTGGCAGAAACAACAAGCTAGAAGGGTCACATGGAAGGATTTCAGGAGAAACTGAAACATTTCTCTTTCTTGAAATGGATGCTTATTACAAGGATATTTGGTTTATAGTAATATATTAATACTCTATGTTTTATTTATAAGAAGAGAAGATAATAAAGTAAAAATGATGAAGAAAAGAAATAGATCCACAAAAGATCCAAATGAGGCAATTATCAGAAATTGCAGGAATTTAAAAATGAAAATAATTTATACATTCAAGAAATTAAGAGAGAGAATGGAGAAATTTTGTAGAGAAGCAGAAATATTAAAAAAAAGAATGAAATGGAAACACCTGGATGAGAAAACTACTGTAGCTAAAATTAAAACTCAGTGAGTGGATTGAACAATATATTTGACACATGCTGAAGAGAAAATTGGTGAGCTGAAAATTGAATTAAAGAAAGTATTTAAAGTGAATATGGAAAACAATGAGATACAAATATTTGAAAAGAAACTGCAAAATGTTTTAATATATATGTGTGTGGAAAACCCAAAAGAGAAGCAAGCCCAAATCATGCAGAAGCGTCTAAGAACGTCCCAAAATTAACAAAGAAAAGAAAAAAAAAAACAGATTCAAGAACTGCTGCAAAACATTAGCTACATCTAAAAATTGTGTCAATAGACTTTTTTTCAACAATAAAACGTATATTTTTTCAAAGCAGGAAAATGAAAGCTTTGCTTTGATAGAATTCAAGATCCAGTGAAAAGTTCTTTAAAATTTAAGGTTCATTTATTAATTCATTATTTTAAAAAAAATTTTATTGGGAGCTCATACAGCTCTTATCACAATACATACACACATAGATTGTGTAAAGCACATTTGTACATATGTTGCCATCATTCTTTTCAACACATTTTCTTTCTACTGAAGCCCTTGGTATCAGCTCATTTCCCCTCTTCCCCACACTCCCTCCCTCATGAACACTTGATAATTTATACATTTATAAACACACACACCCAATGTCTTATACCAACCTCTGTCTCCCTTCACCCACTTTTCTGTGGTCCATCCCCCTGGGAGGGGGTTATATGTAGAACATTGTGATCGATCTGTTTCTCCATTCTCTCCATACCTTCCTGGTATTGATACTTCCATTCTTGGTCCTGAGGGGTTATCTGTCCTGGATTCCCTGTGTTGCAAGGTCTGTACCAGTGTACATGCTCTGATCTAGCCAGATTTGTAAGATAGAATTGTGGTCATGATAGTGGGGGGGGGGGGCGGAGGGCGGGGAGGAAGCATTAAAAAACTAGAGGGAAGTTTTATTTCACTGGTACTATACTGCACCCTTACTAGCTCATTTCTTCCTTGTGACTTTTCTGTAAGGGGATGTCCAGTTGTATACACAGGGACTATGGGTCTCCACTCCATGAAGCCCCTCACTCGCAATGATCTGATTTTTGGTTCTGGGTCTTTGATGCCTGCAACCTGATCCCATCGACATCTCATGATCACACAGGCTGGTGTGCTTCTTCCATGTGGGTTTTGTTGCTTTTCAGCTAGATGGCCACTTGTTTAACTGTAAGACTTTAAGACCCCAGACACTATCTCTTTTGATAGGCAGGCACCATCAGCTTTTCTTCACCACATTTGCATATACATCCATTAATTTTTTTATTAAAAATTAGAGAATCTATCACTTTTTTTTTGCTGGCAACTCTTGAACGTACCATGGACTGCCAAAAGAACAAGCAAACCTGTCTTGAAATAAGTATAGCAAAATTCTTTTTAGAAGCAAGAATGGCAATATTTCATCTCATTTACCTTGGATATTTTGTAAAAAAAAAAAAAGGTTAGTTCTTGGACAAATACATTATGCTTGAATAAGTAGCAGGGTCGTGGGGAAAAAGAGGAAGGTTTTTTTCGACAAGACAGGTTGATATGGGTACATGTAGGGGCTCAGACATAAGCACAATTGTGAGGATGGGACAGACCAGGCAGAGTATCATTCTATTTCATGTAGGATCCCTGAGTTGAAACCACCACAACAGCAATTACTATCTCATTTATAATAAGATAAATATTGGAAGGAGTCATTTCAGGAGGAGGAAACTGTCATATGGCAGCTCAGAGATACAAGAAGTAATGAACTTGGGATTTTTACCACCCCAAGGGAAAAAAAGAGAAGTAATGAACAAGAGAAATGGGGAAAATCTACATTTAGCTGAATGCATATTGACTAATAGTACATCAAAATAATGTATACAGAATTTAAATACATGAAGAAATAGAATACAAAGAGATGGATGATATAACAAAAACTAAGGCTATATAGTATATTACACTTTTAATAAGTTGAAGGTAGATAATCTAATTTCTGGGTAGCCATTAAGACACAAGCTAAAATAATAAAAATGAAAAGATTATGTGTTTCCTATGAGGCAATATTGAGTAATTAAACTTTTTAATAGAGAAAGATGATTTATACAAATATAGCATCTGGATCTTCAGGATCAGTAGTGAGAGTGGTGTTATTGGGGGTGGAGAGAAGTTAGGGTAGAAAGGGGGAACCGATTACAACAATCTACATATAACCTCTTCTCTAGGGGATGTACAACAGAAAAGAGAGTGAAGGGAGATGCTGAACAGTGTAAGATATGACCAAATAATATGGTATAAATTATCAAAGGTTCATGAGGGAGGGGGAGTGGGGAGAGAGGGAAAAAATGAGGAGCTGATAGCAAGGGCTGAAGTAGAAAGCAAATATTTTATGAATGATGGTGGCAACAAATGTGCTTGACACAATGGATAGTTGTATGAATTGTGAGAAGAGTTGTATGAGCCCTCTGATATAAATGATTAAAATAATAATAGTGATAAAAGGTATAGCATCTGGGATCTTAAGGGTTTGAAGTTAAGCAGGTGGCCATCTAGCAGAGAAGTAACAAGCCACACAGACAAAGCACACCAGCCTCTGTGATCATGAAGTGTCAACCGGATGAGGTAACAAATGAACAAACAAATATATTATTGACAATGAGGTGAGTCAGAGCAAAGACCCCAAACCAGGGGTGCTCACACTTTTTCAGCATGTCAGCTACTTATAAAATGATCAAGTCAAAATGATCTACCAACCATAAAAATGCAAAATATATATTTTATTTATTTTTACAGTTACTCATAAATGCATTGAGAATATATGTACAATGTACATTTATGTACCTTGCAAAACTGAACGAGTCCACATTGCATGACATAACAACTATCTATGTACATTTTTTGTCATGACCTGGATTTGCTCTGATGATTTGCACTGAATGGAATGAACTAGTGATGCATAGTCTGGACAGTGATATGAAAGTGATATGTTTTTGTCTTCTTACTTTGTCCAGCTCCCCCACTAATGTGAATACCTTCTCTTACATTTAAGAGAAAGAAAAAAAAATCTAGAAAATGGTGATAACTTAGCTTGTCAGTTTTGCCACACAGTACAGTTGTTTGCTCATGCACTTGACACCTAAGATCACATGCTGTGCATATCAGTTAAGTGACAGGATTGAGAGGCTTACTTCTATTTCTCTAATGCCTTGCAATCTATCCAACTACATTTGTGATTGACTAGTGGATCATGATCAAAGTATTGAGCACCCCTGACCGAAATCCATCTGTAGACAATGAGACAGACCCTCACAGATGGGTCACAAGGAAGAAATGAGACAATCAGGGTACAGTATAGCACCATGAAACATAATGTTCCTCTGATTCTTTGAGGATTCCTCACTCATTTCACTATCATGACCCCAATCCTGCCTTTCATTGCAGGTTAGATCAGATGTACACAGGTACAGATAAGAGTTCATGACACACAGAATTCAGGTCAGATAAGCCCCCCAGGAATAGAAATGGGAGTAACGATACCGGGAGGGTGGGGAGTAGGGGTGGAGGAGGGTGAGGTAGTTACTGTTGGGGAAGGGAAAAATAAGTCCATGTAAAAGAGGAAAATAATAAAAATGAATCATTTATCAAGGGACCATGAGGGTAGGAGGGGGCAGAAAGGGAAGAAAGAGGATACCAAGGACTCAAATAGAAAGTAGATGTTAAAAAATAATGATGACAGCATATATACAAATGTATTTGATACAGTTGATGTATGGGTTGTTTTAAGCACTGTAAGAGTCCCAAGAAAGTGATCGTTTGAAAATAATAAAATAAAAGTTTGGGCTGAGCCCCGGTGGCATAAGTGGTTGAGTGCAGGCGGGCTTGGCGGTTCAAATCCAGCAGCAGCTCTCAGGAGCAGTGCTGGGTAGCTCCTATGACCACCAGAGGGCAGTGATGCCAAAAAAAAGTTTGTAAAGAATAACAAATTGTAATAAATTACAGATTTTTATTAATTCTAGATTGTTACGGTTGGGTGCTATAAAGTCAGTTCTGACTCAGAGCAAACCTGTGTACAATAGAATGAAATAACACGTGGCCTTGCATCATCATTGCAATTTGTGCCTTTGCCCAAAGCCAGTGATGCTGTCACAGTGTGAATACTTCTTCTTGAGGGCCTTCCTCTTTCCCTTCACCTCCACATGCCCTTCCCCAAGGTCTCTCCTGACAATATGTCTGAAGTATGCACACGGTGCCACCTTGCCACCTTGGTAGTGTAGACTGCTACAGTTGAGCTGCTAAACACAAGGTTAGCAGTTCCAACCCACCAGCCACTCTGAGGGACAAAGATGTGGCTTTGTCATTTAAAAGTCTTCACATCTCAGAAACCCTCAGGGTAGGTCTACTCTCCTCTGTAGAATTCCTATCCTCCAGCAACTCGGTGGCAGTGAATCCAGTTTCAGTTTAATCATATTGTCCGGTTGGGCCAATTAATTTTAATCAAGGTTTACATTTCATAAGATTATATATTTTTTCATTTGAATAAAGAACAACTTTATAAAATGTTAATGTAATACGTATGGTAGTATACTTATCATATTAATAAAGGTATAGAGTATTTGAATGCAAATCAAGAATAAAATCCAGGTAAAATCAAGACTGTATTAGAAATTGTGTAATCCTCTGCACTCTAATTTTTCAGTGAGTCTCAAGTGACAAATACACTATTAAATGATATGTACTTTGAAAAATAGATGTTCGTTTGAGTTTACTATGAAAAACATAAGCCACTGTAAGCATGAAAACTATGAAAATCATAAGCCACAGATTAGTTTTAAATAAAATGTATACATACACGATATTATAGTGACAGATCATTCTTAGAAAGGCCAAGATTATCCATTTTATCCACTTCTTTTATGAACAAAGATTAATGTTATTTTCAATATTACAGAATATTTGACATAAAAAATACCAATGTATACCCATTCCAATATAAGATAAATTCTTTAGAGAGCTTCAAAGCACAAAGCATACTTTTTTTTTCAAAGACTGACAGAATGATGGAAGTTAATACTAAAATACTAACCACAGCAACTAAAAATTAGATATTTTTGCTATATTGCATCTCTTATCTGTAAAATTCTTGCAACTAGCTTTTAAAATTTGTTATTTGAATTTTAGAAGTGTTGAAGACCACATTTTTTACAGAGAGAAACAAAAAGGGTAAGAGAATGGATTACACACCTATATCCTCCCACTGATATATTTTAATTTCTCAGAATACATAGCATATTATTACTAGAAAGGTGAAATGACAGGGATAGTAAAATTGGGAAGGTGGGCACAAACAAAGAAGAGTGACCTTAATTGTATTGAGAAATGGAAGGTCACTCCACTCCAATCTTTTTTTTTGATCTAGAAATTATTTCTCAATTGTGCATAATTTTTGAATGGCACTTATATGATTTCTGAGATCTGAGCCAAGATATCAATTTTCTAAGAGAGTTTAAAGCTTTGCCATGTTGGAAATAGATTTGTTTTCCATGTGAGAGTCACTGATGGAAATTGCAGACATATTCCCTCTATTCAATCTCCACTTTCTTTTTAAGATGAAATGTATTTTATTTTGTTTGATTTCTTTTTTTTAATACAAGTATAATTGAATAAGTACTACACCATTTTGGCGAAACTTCTGGGTTGAGAATAAGATTTGTGAGAATAAGATTAGTGAGGCATGGTGCTTTCATTTTTTTATTATTTCGCTCTCTGGATTGGTGAGATGGAAATAATAATAGTTAAAGCATATTTTTTAAAAATTATAATGGAGGTAATTATAGTTAGAGCATAATTTTTTAAAAATTATATGAGTTAGTGTGTTAAGCCGGGTTGACTACAGGAAAAATCCAGCTGTGTTCATATATGTATAAGAAGGAGTTTTACATCAAGGAGCGATCGTATTTCAAGAAAGCATCCCAGCCCAGTTCAAAGCAAGTCCCTAAGTCCAACACTAGTCCCCAAGTCCTTCTTTAGAATCCTACAGCCGCATGCAATGATGCAGAATGCTAGAGGGTCACAGACCAGTGCGAGGTGGGTTGTATGGATTCAAAGTCAGTGGAAATCCGCAGGGCTCCATCAGTTCTCAGGATGACCAACAAGCAGGAAGATGAAGGAAAGAGAGGGGCCTCTACCTGAGAAGACCACATCCCCACGAAGACAGTATCGGTCTGTGAAATGATTGACAGGTCTGACTCCCCCCCTAAACAAGAGTGTCCAGTTGAGATGAAATCACCTAACTACCACCGTTAGAAAATGCAAAACACGTAACACTGTTTCAAATGGAACCATTGAAACTGTCTTTTTGAGATTGCTAAGATTTTTCCATGCAGATTTTTTTGCCTTGACTGATTGGAGGTGAAGTATATCAATTGGGGAAAAATTACCAGAAACAGACACACAAGTTTAAAAAGACAGACTACCAAAGATTCCAGCAGAATTGGGAATTGGGACCAAAATGGAAAATTGTTCTACATAATAATATGTGAGCCAATGTGATAAACTGAAATGTAAGATTGAACATGTATTTTCATGTGTCTATTCAATAAATTTTCACTGAGTATGTATTTATTATTAGCCAGACATGGCACTAGGTCTTGAGGAACAGACCGTAATCCCTGCCCTCATTGAAGTTATATTCTTGTGCAGGGGAGACAAAGAAAAAGACATTACCTAGAAATTAGGGAGTGACAAGTACCGTTAGGGAATCGAGAATACTTGATGAATGAGCATTAAATATGTTGGTACCTCGTAAATGTGTGACATCTTTCAGGTAATGACAAGACAAACAAATCCTCATTGCTGCCTTGTCTCATTGATTCCAATTCACAGTGACCTTATAGGACAGAGTAGACAGACTCCTGGGGTTCCAGGGTGTCATATTCTTCTTCCACTAGGTGGCTAGTGGGTTTGACTCAAGCAGCTTTTGATTAGCAGCTGAAGATTTAACCGTTGTGTGCGCAAGTCACGAGAAAAATGCAATGTGAAATCCTGGAAGGGTAGCCCTCTTCAGTTAGATTTTTTACCTGGTTGTGTAAACAAACTCACGGTGAGCAAGCTACTATTTGGAATAATTCTTCTGCAGAGAAGTGAAAAACAGAGCCACTGCAACACTAAAAGAATAATCCCTACCCAAAGATGCATTTCAAATAGTATTTTCTTTCCCAGGGAAATGAGCACTGCAAAGGACTTGCTTATCCTAATAATCTTCTACTTCTAGATATCAAGTTTGAATTCTGGGTTCTACGTGCTGTGAAATGATTCCACTATAAAATACATAAATATATAAAGTGAAAATTCTACTTCTGACAATGGTTAAGCGTTTGTAGAAATGTTCCCAGTTTCCAAGCTTTTCTTTGATATAAAAGAAATAATTAGTGAGAAAGAAATTAAAAGCACAATGAAAGGAGGGGCTATCAAAATATCGGAGAAGGTTGGTCTAGAATAGCACTTGCTAAAGGACCTTAGGTAGTACACAAATCAAAGCATGCCTTTTGCCGCTAGGCGAGAATTTCAGTATTTATTCTCTGCAAATGGCCTTGTCTCCTACTTCATACAAGGAATAAAGGACAAAATCATTAAATACTTCAACTCCCACTTATAGATATCTTAAAAATGTAGCCAAAAATATATCAATAGTCATACCTTCTTTTCCTCATTTTGTGATTATCTGATCTATACATCTGACCTTCCCCCTGCCTTCACTTCCACCCACAGTTTCCCCAGAACCCCAGATTCTGTGCCTCTAACTCCTTAGGAATATTTTCTTTTAAGCTTTTTATCTTTCCTGCCTTTCTCCAACTTCTCATATTCTATTAGGGACTCCTTCTCTTTTATGTACAAGTACCCATACGTCTCTCCCATTAGGAGTCTCGGTGAATTTGGAGTCAAATTGTTAACTGCAGTTTTGGCAGTTTGAACCCACCAGCAGTTCTATGATAGAAAGATGAGGGTCTTGGCGTCGATGAAGATTTATAGAAATCTGGAAAACACAGAGGCAGTTCTACTCTCTTTCTATAGGCTCATTCTCAGTCTGAATAAACTTCGTGACGGTGAGTTTGGGTTGGCTTTACGTCTCTCCTATCTTAAAAGCCAACAAAAACTGTCAAAATGCTACCATTACCACCTGGCAATAACTGTGCCTTATTCCGACATCTTCCTCCAGATACTGTCCCCTTTGCTATACTTTCTTATTCAGCTTATTGGAGAGGTCTTTGAAGTCATTTCCAACATCTTACCACGTAGGTCATTGTAAGTAGAAAAGCAACCTGGCACCTGACTTATTTTGTTTTATCCCTGAAGCTCTTTCCATGGGTGCAGAAGATTCTTTTGAGTCTTATATTGCTTGGTCTTTAGTGACAATAAAACTTTGAGTCATACTCAATCATTATGGCCTTTCCACCAATAATCCCTTATGTAATGTATAATAATTCTGGATTTCAAACACCTATGGTTGTGGCACTCCATTTATGGAGTGCATTATCCACTAATAAACAGAAAAGAGATGAGACTGAGTTTTCATCTTATTGAAGGGTATGAATTGGATCACCCACTTTGTTTAATATTGATCTCAACTGCTCTCACAACAAGTGCAAAAATTATATACTTCAGCTAAGAGTTGGAAGAAAACTGCTTCTGAGGTGACTTGTGAAAAAGCTTGGTTGGTTAAGATTAGTAGGAGGTCAATTCCCACTGGAAACATTCTGCCAGAGGCTCGAGGTGATATGTGCACAAATAAGACTCTATTTAGGGGTGCAGAAGAGATTAGTGCATTTGGGTGAGACTTGCACCATGTTACTCCTCTAAATTTATCTTTCCCAGCCTGGTTCTGGCAAGAAGGTGGGGAGAGGTACTGATGGAATTTGCCTGTGGGTCATTGTGAACCAGATTCCCTGTCATACCTTCCTTCTGTGTATAGAATGAGTCCAGTGAGAAGCAGGGGGTGTAACTTCATCACTGGGAAGAGCCAAGAGTTGAGTGCATTCTTTGGCCCCAGCATCTACCTAAGGCCTGTTTGACCTTCAGATTTTCGGACTGAATGCACCCACCAACCACATGCGGCATTTCTTCTTCAAATTTCAGTGAATTCTGTGAGACATTACAGCGTTTCACAGAACCCAGAGATGTGAACACACTCAAGAGAGAAGTGTAGGGAAATTAATACCACACATTTGACATATGATCACATCCTGTGTCAACTGGATACACATTCAGAAGGTCCAGGGTTTCCTTTTGAAAACAAGTCTTCCCAGTGCACTTCAGAGGACAGCATGGGGGCTATAGCTTGGGAAGACTGGTGCATTGGATTAGAGCACACAGGAGAGATGGCGAGGGAGGAGTGGACGTCCTCACCCACCGAGCACCAAGGACACTGCACCTACTCAGAGCAGACAACATACAGGAAGGACAGGAGGACTGGCTCCACCACAGGATATGGCATCTATCACCGAATCCGGCACCGCAAGGAGCAGCTTTGGAGACACAGTGAGGGAATGATGCACGGTCTGGCCATCACACTGGAGTGAGGCACTGAGGGCATGCAGCAGAGCAGCAGAGAGAGCAGAGTGATGAAACCCCCAGGAAACACCAAAAATAGACTTAGGAGACAGAGGATGGCACCCTATCAGATTTGACTGGAAAATACTTGTAAAGGCCAACAAATAGACCTTGAACTATTTATAGACTTCTCCATTTTTAAAATATAGATTGTATTGGGGGCTCTTACAGCTCTTATAACATTCAATACATTGTTCGTATCACGCATACTTGTACACCTGTTACCACGTTCACCTACAAACATTTTCTACTTGAACCGCGCCCCCCCCCTGCAAGCAGGCACTCCTCTTTCCCTCTTTCCTCTAGTTCTTTATTCTTTTTAATTCCAAGTCCTCATATTTCCCCTTCCCCCTTCTCCTCCCCTATGAACTCCTAATACTTTACAAATTGTTACTACCTCTTCATATTGTACACTGTCCAATGTGTCACTTCACTCACCACCCCTCCCCCCCATTTTCCACACTCCAGAGAGGTTACATGTAGATCCCAGAAATTAGTTCCCCCTTTCTACTCCCATGTAGTTTATTGTTAAACTGTTTAGTTCCCCCATTCTACTCTACCATCCCCCCACCTTCCCAGTGTGACCACTCCCCACTAGTCTCAAGGGATTATCTATCCTAAATTCCCACATTTCTGACTCCAATGTACATCCCCCGGTCTAGTCGAATCTGTCTTGCAGAATTGGGATAATGAAAGTGGGTGAGAGGAAGCATCTGAGAATCAGAGGAAAGTTGCACATCCCATTGCTACTACACTGTATCCAGACTAGCTCATTTCCTTGCTGCAAACCCTCTGTAAGAGGATGTTGCTTCACTTATTGATGGGCTTTGGGTCCCCAATCTGAACTCTCCCTCATTTATAATGATGTAATTTTTAGGTCTTTGATGCTTGATACCAGATCCCCTTGATACCTCGTGGTCACACAGGCTGTTGTTCTTCTTCCATGTGGGCTTGTTTCTTAGTTATAGGGCCACTTATTTACCTTCAAACCTTTAGGCTTTTCCATTTTTGTCAATGGCTTTCTTGTTGTTATTGTTATTTTGTGTTTGTGTTTGTTTTTGCTGTTGTTATTGTTTTGTTGGTCTTCCTTTGTTATTTTTGGCTTTACCTGGTTTTAGCATTTATCAAGGTATCTGCATGTCTATATAGATAAGGTAGGTGGGATAGATAATTTGAAGATGCAAAAAATGGGACCAATGGTTCTGAGGGGATATAGGAGAAGGGGAGGTGGGAGAAAGGAAATTGATGGAGGTGTGATGGCAATCCAGGGACAAGGGAACAACAAGTGAACTAAAATCAATAGAAGGAAGGTTGTGGGATGCCTAGTGGGGCTCAATCAAAGGCAATGTAGCAGCAAGGAATTGCTAAACATGAATGAAGGCAGAACATGATGGTGGGATAAGAGGGAAGTAAAAAGGAAATAGAGGAAAGAACCAGGAGGCAAAGAACATTTACATGGCCTAAATATATGCATATATATGTATATATACACATATATTTGGAATAGAACTATGTATTCATATCTATAAATTAAGAATTAAGGTTACAGATGGATATTGGGCCTCAACTCAAGTACTCCTTTAACACAAGAACATCTTTTCCTAACAATCTGGCATTCTGTGATGCTCACCTTCCCAACACAATCACTAAAGATGGAATGGGTATGTGAGCAAATGTTGTGAGGAGGGCAGATAGTGTCTAGCTTTCAAAAAGATATAGCATCTAGGGTCTTGGGGATAAACAAGCGACTATCTAGCTCAGAAGCAATAGAGTCCAAATGGAAAAAGCACACTAGCCTGTGTGATCATGAGGTGTCGATGAGATCGGGTATTAGGCATCTAAGATCCAGAATAAACCATTCCCAAGGTGAATGGGGGTGGGCATGAGGTGGAGACCCCAAACCCATCTGTAGACAATCGGACATCCCTTCACAGAAGCATGACAGGGAAGAAATGAGCCAGTTAGGGTGCAGTATAGCATTAGGGAAATATACTTCTTTCTTCTAGCCATTTGGTCTTCCTTCATCCTACTATCATGACTTCAATTCTACCTTACAAACTAGATTGGACCAGAGCTGGCACACTGCTACAGCTAAGAGCCCACAACACAGGGAATACAGGATAGATAAACACTTGCCCTAGGAAAATTTCTCATAAGTGATTAAAGTTGTTGGACAGATGGCTTATTAATGGCCATGTAATATATGTCAACTAACAAAGACAATTTGTATTTACTAAAAATGTGAGTATGCTATTTCAATGAATTACTTCTTCATTTTTAAGGCAAAATGAAAAAAATGATCCAATGAATTCTCTTTGGTGAAGTCAAACTTGTTGACTAATTGTCATTTCAGGTAGGCTATGTGTCACATGGAAAAAGTGCCTGATGAGCATCACATACTTTGTCAAGGCCTGGTCAGAGTACAAACCACAATATGAATATGATTTTGACACTTAATCTATGTGATACATGTTAAATATTCATAATATTAATATATTCTGGGCATTGGAGATAGAACCTACCATTCTCTTCACAGTGATACCCATTATATCAAAAATAAAATACATAAGAGGAGAGGATTGGGAAAGTTTCTGGCCTGCACAAAAAGAGAGAAGGAAGGAAAGAAGAGAGCGAAGGCTAGAGGGAGGGAAGGAAGGCAGGAACAAGGTAGAACATGGGTTGTAATAAGGTAATTAGATGGCTCTCAAGAATGAGAGAGCAACTGAAAGCATACTAACATATTAGGAGAGTGTAACGTTATTATTGTGTGTTGTTTCTTATAATGGTTAGCATAAAATATACCATATGAAGATATTAAAATAATCTTATAGCCCCTGCCATCATAAGCAAAATACAAATGCCTAAATCTATACTGGGACCTTGCAAAGCCTTGAAAGAACCCCACTCTGTCCACCCTAATTTCCACTCACGTGTTCCCTGACAGCCACTGAAGTGGGCTCACTCTCCAGGTAGAGCTGTGTCTCCTAACTTCACCGCTACTTAGTCCTGGGGCCTACCAGGTATATCTGGTTTGCATTCTGCCATCAGGGAGCAGAAAGACTTCCCTGAGAGTTCACCCTCTCCCATCACCAATAACTTCAGAACAAGTCGTCTGTATTAGTTACTTAATAATGACCTTCTCAATCTGGGCAGGGGTTCCCAAGTTCCCATTTCTTTCCTCGTCTCCTTTATCAGGGCTCCATTACCATCAAAGAATCCTATGGAATTTGGACAATGTATTTTTTCCGCTAACACATTTATTATTTAAGAAGACAAGACCTTTCAAACACATTGGAACAAACAGAACAGTCTTAGGCAAAAGTTAGAGAAAGGTCTCCTCACACCTTGGAAAAGCTGTTCAGCCTTTTTATGATTCATTCCGCCCACTGTGAAGTGGAAGGTTATAATAAACAACACCTGCCTCCGGAGGCCTTGGGAAGTTTTACTGTTTTTTTTAATATTGTTTCTGTTGCCTGAGCATGTGTTTGCCTTGTACTTAACTGAAGAGAAGAGTTGCAAATATGAGTCACCATGTGCGTACACTGATCAAATGATATGCAAACCATGTATTCTGAGCTTGGCAATTAACTAATTAATTTAGAGCCAGGGTAAACAGTTGAGAGTAATGTCTAAACTGCATTTATTGCTGTTTATAAAACTACTGAAAGTCTTCTGGAAAATAATTTTAAAATGGAAAACATTGTGATAACTTTTATGAACATAGTCGTGGGAGGCAGCCGTGCAATATAAGGGGAATTCCTAAATCTCTAAATCTGTGGACCTGGGTTCCTGGTAATGCCAGGAACCACTTTGGCATTTTAAAGAAGTCCTTTTATTTCTTAGTAAACTTAAACCTAGATGAAAAATTATTAGTATGCTTAAGATTTTGAAACATAGACATCATAGCGTGGATCACGGACCATGTCTGAGACCCTTTGACTCCCAACGCTAATAACCACAAGGCGAACGTCAGTCAGCCCTCACCCTCTGCTTTCTTCCCCTATTCTGAAACCAACTGTCCTCCTAAGGCACCCGACTTGCTCTGGACTCTTCTTTTTTGGCTGTGTTTTCAGGGCAATGGCCACAGAGAACTCACAGTTTATACTACTGATTATGGGACTTATTGGGAATCAGCATGTTGTGATTCAGGTGAGACATGCTCAGGATAGAGCTGTTCAGGGAGGACAATTTCTTCCCTTCTTTCTGGCTCTCACACTCTTGGACTGACCGATGCCCTTTTCAGGTAATATTACAAAGTTCCTTTAGGACTCTAATAAATACCCAAAGGGCATCCATTCTAGGTCTTAGTCGAAAGCCATCCAGTTCCAGTTCTGTGGGTCAGCAAACCCAAGTCCCCCGATTAAGTGCCTAGAGGAACCCCATTCTACAAACCAGTCTCTGGTCCCAAGTCATTCAGCCTTACCTATTCTATGGGCTGGCAAGTGCATGCCTCTGTTCTGACTTCTGCTGGTGCTGCTGCTCTTCTGCCAGCCCTCATAGCTATGGTCTGAATCAGGGAGGTTTAATGCACAAAGACTCTGGGTCCATGGACACAATTCACTCCTGCCTCTTCTCTTGTGATAGCAGTGGAATCCACCCCCTTCATCTTCTGAGATGACTCATTTTGTATCCAGCAGGGTGACTATCCAAATTCACCTTGTTAACAATCACTCACAGGTGAATCATATAACCCAAACACGATCTTCCCCTCACCTTATAACCCAGACTTATTAGGAAAGGGAACATATTTTGATGGGAGTAACCAAATTTATGGCTAGGAGAACCATACTATTATTATTATTTTAAATTAAAAGATCATTTTATTGCGGGCTCTCACATCTCTTATATCAAACATATTTGTACATCTGCAGAGCCATCTTAAATCGTTCATTGCATTGGGAGATTGAATAAATGGAGCTCAGGTGTATGAATTAGTCAGCAATTATATCATTGCTTCATGGCATACAGAAACAAGTGTGCTTTCAAACAAAAATCTATAACTTAACATTCAACTAAGACATGCTTTTGAAAGGTGGTGCAGTGGTTAATCATTGGCCTGTGATCCCAAAGGTCCACAGTTTGAAATCTCCAGCTACTCTGTAGACAGAGGTGGGGGGTTCACAGCCTCAGACACTCACCGGGGCGGTTCCACCCTGTCCTAAAGCATCACTGTCAGTTGGCATTGACTCAGTGGCAGTCAGTCTGGTTTTGGTTTTGCTGTCTAAGAACTTAAGGGAAGGAAAAGGAAGAGAAAAAGATTCATTTTCAGGAAAGCAAGCTATCTGTGTGTTGGGCTGGGTTGTCTAGAGAAGCGAATTCAGTGAATGTAGGCTATGAATAAAAAAAGAGCTTTATATCAAAAAGCAGTTATATATGTAGAAGGCATCCCAACCCAGACCAACACAAATCCAAAGGTTGGATGTCAGAATATAATTTTCTCTACAGATTCATTTAGCTACATACCAGGGGTGTAGGAAGGTGGGGCAGGACGCAGAAAGCTCACAGGCCAGTGAGCACAGAGTTGCATGGATCCAAGTTGTTCTGAAGTTGGTAGGATACCGGCCGCTCTCAGAGTCATCGGCAGAGTCCCAGCAAGCAGGAAGGCCAAGGCGTAGAAAGAGAGGGCGGGGTCGAGTTTCCCAGCTTCCCCAGGGTTCTAAGAATGCTATACACCTGTGGAGTCAGCATCAGGCTGTGACCTGATTGACAGATTGAATTCTGCCTCTACATTGTCGTGTATCTGCAAGTTGTCCTATCATCATTTAACTACCGCTCTGTGAAACTGAGATATGGATACAAACCATGAAGGTCCCAAAATGAGTGCTAGAAAGTTCTAGAATCAAAGTTTCAAAGATACTAAATTGCTGAGGAAGGAAGTTAGGAATTTATTTGCCTGGGATTTCCCGAAATGTCTTTGTGAAATAATGTCTCTTTTATAAAAACTTTGCAGGATGGGAAATGGTTCTGTTGGGTAGCCAGGGAAGCGTATCAGGAAGATAGTCAGGAGAGATGGATGATGAATTCATGACAGAGGAAACAGCATGTACCAAGAAGATACATGAAGGTGTCCCTTTCCCCCTTTTCCCATTCTCAACCAAATTGTCACAAAATGATGATTGAAATCGACTTCCTTTGGTTGAAGAGTTTATGTTGAAGCAGGGTGTGGACAGCAAGAAAGTAACCAGGGTAGAACTTGGAAAGTGCTAATATGTCGCTGGGCTTGACAGAATTTTAACCCTATACTATTTGCTCACTTAATTTTTTCATTTGACATGCATCTTGCTACCTATTAAGTTTTCGATGTTGTGCTAGCTTCCTAGAATCGTAAAAGAAAAAGTGTTAAATGGTCGGTCTCTTTTCTCAAGGACCTTATTAACTAGAAAGAACAGACAGACAAGTATACAAGCAAGTCATAATAAACTATCCGAGGTATTCTGAGACAAAGAAAAGTAGATCGCAGTAGGAGCACAGTGATGGGGAAGGAAAAAACTCATGAATGTTATGCAGGAAGAGAGCAGCAGGAATGGCCGAGACCAGCAACCATTATGGGAGTGATATTTTGTGACTTCCAAATGCAAATGATCCTGAATTGGTTGATAATGGTTTGTGAAAGATTTTTT
>PVJH01013574.1:0-59980 GCA_004026705.1 Nesogale talazaci | reverse complement strand
CATCGTCAAAGATCTTACTTTCAAACAAGGTAAGGTTTACCAGTGCCAGGGTTTGGGACTTCGACATATCTTTCCAGGGTCACATTAATGAAACCAAACATAATTATGGTTTGTGTACAACCAGTAAGTAATGATTTATCAGGTATTTATTTCAAATTTTATTAAAAATCTATGAAAGGGGGACCTGTCAGGAGCCATCTAGCCTGGACATGCTTGACCTGGCTACAGGCTGGATATGCTTGAACTCTGTTGCAGTTTGTTGCCTGGGGTTTGTAGTTTGTCGTCTTTGTAACTGTAAACAGCCCTGGCCTCTGAAGCCTGAATTGCAGCTGTGCTGCCATTCACTTGTTAATTTTGAAGATCACGATATGCTAATTGCCTAAGCTTGCTTGCCCTATAAAACTGGCTTACTTCTCCCAAATCAAAAAAAAAAAAAGAATCCCACCCCACCCCAGAAAAGATGTAACTACTGACACAACGTATGTATGTATGTATGTATGTATGTATACATTATGATTAGAGCTGTATGAGTCCCCAATAAAATGATTTTTAAGGAAAAAAAATTGTATGACAAAAACAGTGTCTATCCTTAATATGGAATGACCATGAGATAGCTAGAGACAGTGGGATGTTGCAAATAGCCAGTCAGAGGAAAGACATTTAGTACAGATATTTATAAGGAAAAGGTGTCTGGTGCCTCTACTTGAAGTTCCTAGAAAGAATAAGTGCTAGATTTTTTTTTTGCCACCATCAGGAGCATATACGCCTGAATAAAGACCTATCAGTAAATAGGGAAGGAAAAGTTGACAGATGGGACAAAACAACTAAGTTCTCTTACCCTATTACAGGCTTCCAGCTTGGATCAGTCCTGAGCTGATGAAGTGAAATGAAGTGATGAATTAAATTTGATGGGAGTGTATAATGTTGATATTGTCTTGGACTGGAAAATCCTTTTTATTTTTAAGCAGTATTCAGAAATTATGGGATCAAGCAGAAAAATAAGTATGTGATGAAAAATAAGTTTTGAATCTGACTTGAAAAAACTGTTGGAAAACTAAAATAAAATTAGTTTATAATTAACTATCTCCTGAGGTAAACCTGTTTTAAAAAGTAGTAACTATCAACTCCTTGTTTCAGGTTTATGTATATATTCCAGGGAAATTGGAATTATACTCTGCAGTGTTTCATAAGGATCCTATTGGTATTTTTTTTAGAATAATTGGTCATTTGCAGATTTGGAACAAATATTACAGGACTCTTTACATCCCAATTTGTTGCCCGTTGAATGTCATCAAGTTCCCAGAAATGTTGACAAATGTTCCCTCAGGACAGGATCTCCACAAACTGAGAAACACGAATTCAGTATAAATGAGTTAATGCTGACAACCTAGGTCACTTCAAATGACATTGATAATCCCCAGTAGCATCTTGAGTGGAAAACTATAGAGTCTTTCTCCAATTCATATCTATACATTTAATAATTTACATATCAGTAGGAATAAAAGACTACCCCATGGAACTTGATCAGCTATGTTGGGCTGCTGTTTGAATCTTGAAATAAGGAAAAAAATCTAATTAAGAATGTGAGTAACTAGAATGTTGAAAATATCTTCCCATCAAGTCTTACCCAAGAACCCTATGTTCCAAAAGTTCATGATCCTGATGATTCATCTGCAGTGATAGGGGGAAAATGAAATCAAATATAATTATGGTTTGTGCACAACCAGTAAGTAATGATTTATCAGGTATTTATTTCAAATATTACCAAAAAATCTATGCATTGAAAATGGTATCACACAAAGAGCATCATACAGCCAGCATTACAAATCTTTAATGAGATTCCTCTCAATTGCGGTCTTAAAAGAGAATAGGTCAAAAAGTAGGATTAAAGCATTTTAAGTAACTGACTCAATGACAATAAAACATCCAGCACATTTCCAGAAATGCAACATGCAAACAAGCCAATAAATGAACCACTGTCGTTGGAGGAGGAGATAGAAGACGAAGAATAAAGGGTTAAAAAAAAGTTTTAATGTAAGAGAAGGATGGGAGTGGGTGTGAGTTGGAGGTGGGGGGGAGGTAACACTTCCTGTAATTATACATCAAAGAAGCACTTGTCTGTCTCCCAGAAATTTGAGAAATGACCTGCCATTAATTGTCAAGGAATGAGTATCAGAAAATAAAAGAGATAAAAGAACACTAACTGTATTAATAATTAAAGCAGATGCAACTTGGATAGGATAAAAATATAAACAAAAGTATCCAATGAAAAAGGTACATGAACTAAAACACCAAAGGACAAGCATCAAAGTTACCTATTGCAAAGCATACATTACCTTCAAAATTCCCCCCAAAGTAAAGCTTTTCCTTTAATGAGAACAAATAAATCAATACGATGGAGACTAAATAAATCACCAATAGAGAGAATCCTACAAAGCTCTATTGATAATGCACACATGATGGTAAGTAGGCAGATATACTTCATACAAAACAGAGGGACGAAATAATTTTTGTTCAAAACATAAAATTAGTATTATTAATCAGGCAGAATTAAGAGAGTTTTAATAAAATATACCTTTAAAAGTTCTCATGATTTATTGTATAATAGAGAATATAATTCGTTGTACTTAACTGTTCTTCTCATGGCCTTTGTTATCCTTAACTTGCTCACCTGCCTTTGCAAAAATCAACTTTGGGGGCTGAGCCCCGGTGGCGTAAGTGGTTGGGTGCGGGACTGCGGCCCAAGGGCTTGGCGGTCCAAATCCAGCGGCGGCTCTCAGGAGCAGCACTGGGTCGCGCCCGCGACCACCAGAGGCAGTGGTGCCCGCCCCCGCCCCCCTCAACAAGAAAAATCAGCTTTGGGAAAACAAAACGAAAAGTAAACAACAGCAGCAGCTGTGACAACATAGTCTAAAATTCTTTTTATTATTGGGAGTTAATTCACATCTCATCTCATTCCATCTTTCGGTCACATCAAGCTGTATTGTACAATTGCTACTACAATCGATTTCTGAGCATCCTTTTCTTTCCTGGACTCCTTGATATCCGCTCTCTTTTACCACTTCCCGTGGGCCTCCACCAAACTCTGCCCCTGGAGACCTTTATTCTACTTCCTGTCCCTAGAGGTTCATCAATCCTGGGTTTCAGATGCCAAAACAGAAAAACAAATAACACAAATTCAAGAGGGTGATCCCCAAGGGCATAACATATTTGAGATAAATCTCAGCAGGAACAAACGAAAAAGCAAAAGCATAAAAAAAAAAAAAACACAGAATATATTGTAAATTAGATTAGGTCCAGTGTGCATTTTTAAATGGTGAAACAAGCCTCTTCCAAAAAACCAAGAGCATAACATAATCTTAATTATCCAGTGCTTTTATACAGAAACACAGCAAGTGGATTTGCAACGAGAAATTCCTGCCTCTGATTCAGGAGGGTAGCTGTCGGAATTGAAACGGAACGTTCCATAGACAGCCCTAGAAAAAGGTTCTTGTCTTTGTAGCTTCTGCTTTCAGGTTCTTGGAGCTCTGCTGAGCTTGGTGTCTATTTTACTTTTCTGCTTGCATGTTTAATCTCTCTTTTTTTAATATATCAGAAGAGATGGACTAAAACCATACCCTACAGGAATCCTCTCATTAACATAATGGAGATGATTTATTGTCAAATAAGATTATAGCCACAGGCATATAAATCAGTATTCACAATATGGATTTGGGGCAGGAAGTACTATTCAATCCATAAAAAATACTTAGCAGAAATGTTGAAACCCCCCCCCAAAAAAAAATGCTGAACCCAAAATGAAAAAGGGGTGTCTCTGCTGGGCCAACTCTGGGTGCTAATCCCTTGCTCCCAATTCATTTCTTATGAGTGGCCCTTGGAGTCATTTTAGTTTTTCTCCATAACATTGAAATGAATTTGTACGTCACTGAAGACTCCCTTTTTTTTTTTTTTGCCACTCAGACCAATATTTAAAATACAGCCTGGAGGTTTTTAAAAATTATTTTTCTCTTGTTAGACCCTCCAGTTTTTTTGCTCCTTGCCCCCCTGCCCCATGACCCCCCACCAACGCTGCTTCCACACCTCCCTTCACTGGTTCCCACTCCTGTCATTTCATTTGGGATGTGGAAATTATTGTAACAATGATGACAGTCTGAGAGAACACTGAGAAGGCTCAAGGGCACTTCAGAATTGCAAAGTCTACCTAAGCAATTGCCTAGCACCCTTCAGGAGTGTTAGCACTTGTCATGTTTTCAGCTATTTGTTTCACATAAAATCACATAAGATTGAGATGATTGTTAGCTCTACTTGACAAATGGTGCAGAGAAAAACAGACCTTTTAAAAGGAATTAAATAGTTTGTCCCAAGATCTACAGCTAGAAGTAAGAGGTGGGATCATCTTTTGCTGTATTCCTAAGGAAAAGAACTAACTGGGGATATGTACATCTTGCAGAATAAGACTCATGCCATCTTTTAATAAAGAAGCCCAGGCGCTCATGCGGGCCTGGGGGAATTGCTGCTGATGTGAGGTGCAATGACTCATCCCGGAACTCATGGTGACCTCATCTATAACAGGATTGAACCACTCTGATTTATAGCATTTCCACTGGCTGAAATTTGGAAGTAGATTGTCACATCTTTTTTTCTAAAATGTCAGCTTTACAGAATTCTCTTCAGTGTTGTGACAATGTACATGCCTGCGAGGACAGACAGAAGCTGTGTCAGAGATGCATCGGTTGGGAATCGGTTGGCACCTACGAAGGCAAGAAATTTACAAGTGGATGCCCGAGGCACCCCTTGGGGGAATTATTAGGGAAAGAAAGTTTTCTGAGGCTAAATAGTACTTGAATAGGATAAGTGCGAGCCTCTCCATTATGGGATAGGCTGTTTTAATACCACTTCTCGTAGGATAGTGAAAGTCCATTCATCCTTTCTTCTGGACAGATGGTGCACTAGAAAACAAAGTTGCACTGTAAATGAAAATTAAATTTTGGCAAGTGAGGTGGTCATTGTATGGGTAATACATTGGTTATTCTATTAAAAATCTCAGTTGACTGAAAATTAAAAGTTAAAAAGTAACTTTTAATAGTTCAAATAATAAATGAAACTTTTTATTCCACATCAATACCCCCACATGATCACACAATGGTGTACCTTTTGTTTGTCTTCAAATTTATTATCACTGATAACTGACAGTTACTAATGAGTATAGCAAATATCTCTTTCTCATTTTTCAATTTCCCAAATTGCTTTATAATTCACCCTATAAAATTATAGCTATAATAAATAATTGTACCTACAATTTTATTAGACAAAAAAAGCTGCGTCCTTTTTCTATTGCTTTCCTAATTTTTAAATTTTCTAATGATAGCATGTATGTATTTTAAGCCTAGAGAGTTTACATATTAATATTTTAATGATGCACTAGGAAGTAATCTACATAATTGAAATTGTTTATTCCTAGAACAAGTATATAGCTGCACTACCAGATGGAGCAACCAAAATATTATCAACCTTTTGCTAAATGGACAGTCATTTCTATATCTGTTTATTGAGCATTGTCGATATACTAGCTGCAGAAATCCAAGATGGTAGGAAGCACAGTGGTCTGTGCACTCTAGGTGAGGTCTCTAATCAACAATGAGCCCCTCCCTCTGTGTGCAGTGGGTGAAAACACTTCGGGATCGTACAAAGCAGATGTTAGGGGGTCAGAAGAGAATGAGGGAGGAAGGCAGTTGTGCTGCTGTCCAAAATGACGGAAGGAGATCTTGGTCAAAGGAAGCAGAATTGTGGAAATGGAAAAGGCAAGAGAATAAATTGTCCAAATAGGCTGGGCAATAGGGTCATATCTGGAAAACAATGTAAACTGGAGCAAGCCAATGAAAGGTCTTAAAGAGCAGTCTAGGACTTTTTCTTACTATATAGATAAAACATCTGGATAACTGATCTTTTTATCCAGAGCTTTGGCATCATCCCAGTCTTTGAGTAAGAATTTTAAGATACTATTTTTTAAAAATCAAGAAAACATTCTCTTTGGGTCCAGGTCAAGGAATATCTGAGTCTGATTTTTGGAATTTTCTTCCAATGGGAGTAGTCTTACCACTGTCCTTTGAGACTTAGAAAGAGACCAAGATTTCAAAAATAAATTCTAAGCAAAAGTCATAAAAGATATCCAATGACCAATAAGATAAAAATGGGTCGACACCAAAACTAAGTGATATGATTTTTATGAGTATTAACATTTGAAATTATCTCCAAAGTAATAGAGTATCCTCACCCCCCCCCCCCAGCAAAGAATGATGTGCTTGCATTAAATGAAGGAGAGATTTTACATTGGTGTTTTAGTGAACTTACTTTGAGGTTCAACAATCTTTATTTATTAGTGCATGCACTTAAATCTGCAAGTTGGAAAGTCATGGGTTCAATCATAAATTTGGGAGTCATGAATTTGTAGGCAGTCTACAGTTCGATCGTAAATTTTGGAGTCGGGGTTTTGGCATTGGTTTCAGTCTTACCAAAATGTATCTTCCTAGCTCTAATCCAGTGACATCACTTAGAACTTCAGACTGTAATCCCTAGGCAGGCCAAAGTCCAAATGTAAACACTCTGACTTTTTTCACATCTATAAACCCCATATAACCAAAAGTTTAATTGTAGCAGTAAGATGTATGTAAACCTTAGATTGTAATCACTAAAACATAAAATAAGAGTAAACATTCTTCAAGTACTTGCTTTAGTGGGAAAAAAAAGCCAACTTCTCTTTTTTGAATGAGGCATGAGTTGAGGACAATCTGTCACTATAACTTAGAACTACTTGATCTTAGTATGCTTTCCTGGTCTAGTTTTAATGTTTCCTAAACCCAATTTCTCTTGTCTTCTTTAAAACTGACTAATCTCCAATCATCATGGAAATAAGTCAAGTAAATGAAAAATCATAAATTACATGGGAACTCACTAATTCAATCAGTTTATTTGGAAACAAATGCCCGGGGCTTCAAAGAGAAGCAACTGCCTTACCTCCAATTCATCCTATACATTGGCTAATTTAACTTGCCAAGGAAATGATAAATGATTTAACAGAGTGGCCAATGTGACTTTCTGTCCCATCCACAGATGTCTCAGGCATAGGAGCAGTATGGAAGTGGGGGAAGACTGAAATAGAGTGATATTTGATGTAATATTTTTATTAAATACTCAAGTTATTTGCATTATAACCCTCTAAGAAGACGTTATAAAACTTCCCCAAATTTCTTTGAGATAGAAGATTTTAGCTTAATTCTGTTGTAATTGGCAGAAGTTATATGGGCCATGCAATGCAAAATCGTTAGGTAGGTAGCTACCAATGATAAATGAATCAGAACTCTGTAATAGTTTAAGTTACATTATTGGAAAGAGAAAGATGCAGGATATGGAAAAGAACAACAAAGTAAATTCAAGATTTGAATGATACTTAACTTTTGCAGCATATTTTGATTTCAAGTTGTAGAATGTTTTCTCTTATGACATGTGGGAGGTAGATATTCTTGTTCCTATTTATTAGGGAAAACATATTAAGGGAAAGATTAAATAAAACAGTGAGAGGCATATAACTGATAAATAGAAATTTCAGAAGAAAATAGATATCTATAATTATTCCAATGTTCAACTACAAGCGATTAAATGTTGAAATAGAAGTGAGGTTTTAATCATTCATTTAAAAATGTTTTTATATTTTTAAGTTCCTTGGATTTTATTGTGAACTAGTGAGTCAGATGGAAAAAATGAGTATAATATTAAAAGAAAATATGTCATGAAATATAGAATTTCTATAGTAGCAACTAGTTAAGCAACATTTATTGTCTGATAAGACTTTTAGCTTGGTATAATTTGCAGAGGTTCTATTTGGGGTAAAAATTCCAAGACCAAATCACATCTTGATTTCAAAGCTGCCTTGTAGAGGAAAATTCTATCCAGTCTAACCTCAACCTCAAGGAGCATATCTGAGGCATAGTAGTATATTATTGGACCCAGATGATTTTTTAAAAATCAATAATTACAGTGTGGGAAATTGATCATTTTTACTCTGGAATCAAGTAGGACTTATAACTCTCTTTTAAACTTAGTTTGCAGTGGTTATAAAGCATATTGACTAATGTAGATCTACCTTAAAGGGTAATTTGGGAAAAGATCCTTAAAAACACGGATTGATGTACAGGAAGTAAAAAGCAAATGTCGAAAATGAATGTAAACCTGGAGAGAATAAACTATTATAGCAGACCACGCCAGTGCTCAGTTCAAACAGGCTTGTCTGGGCATGTTGTGCTATCCAGATGGGTCAATTTGATACGTGCACTTATATACATCCTACAAAAGTCAACTCAAGTCTTTTATAACTGGAATGCATCACACGCTGACAGCTTATGAAATACCAAAGTATTGAAACACAAGCACAGTGTGATGAAAATTAGAATAACATACAAAAATCACCTTTAATTACTTGTGCATTAATTGATCCAAATTAGTTGTATACTCACAGGTAGAAGCATTTTGGGAGATGGTGGTGGACATCTGCTAGATGTGTAGACAAAGGCAGAAAAGTTAATTATATTTTCAGCTAGCTTAGGAAGGAAATAGAGACAATATAGCAAAAATGTCAGGCAAATTAAGCAAATTAGATATTTTCAATTACTGTACAGTGAATTATCCTGCTAATCAAATATTTAGCTTATTGGTTTGAGCAAGTCAATTTGAAAACAAAGCAACAGTGAAAACAAAAAACAAAGATAATATTATCTTCATCAAAAGGTGTTTTCCAAGTAAGCACACATATCACAGTCATTAGGAATCAAGTAAAAAATAAAATGGAATAAAGAAAAAACAATGAAAAAATTAAATATATATTTCATACTTAGAAAGCAAACAAATCCCTCTCATTTACTCTTAACAACAGTCATTTTAGCTCACATAAGAGCAGGAAGATCGCTAAGAAGGATGATCACCTTTTGTTAAGATAAAAATAATTATATAAATTGACAGGAAAACCTCTCTCTCTCTCTCCTCTCTCTCCTCTCTATTCTCTCTCTCTCTCTCTTTCTCTCACTCTCTCTCTCTCTCTCTCTCTCTCTCTCTCTCTGTTTTCACTTTTCCTTCCTATCATCTTCAGAGGGAAAAACTGGGGTAACTATCATAGTATATGCCCCAGCAATTTGTTCTATTCATATCACGTTTAAGTCCTCCTATTTCTGGTCAATGTACCCTGAGTGTACACCCTCACCCACAGTGCTGGATAAAATCCATTTCGTTAAGTCTTTTCGAGTTTAAGAATCCTAAATAAACTGCCTTCAACAGACTATTGCTGTGCCTCTGTCCAGATTTAAAGCCATGTAACACCTGGACTTTGTGAGCTTAACCTGCTGTGACAAATAAAAATAAATAAGAAAGTTTCCCGTAGTTGACAACCCAGGTGGAAGTTTTACTACAATTTCCATCAGCTATGGGAGCAGACTTCAACTGAAGTAAACTGTATTTACACACAAGTTTGCTCAGAAAGGTGGCTGGATTATAGCTTTATACAGCCACTGAAACTTGCAAAGAGAAATATAGTTATGAATAAACTATGAAAATCAACCCCCGTGGTGACTTGAAGTTTTTGTACCTATTTACATGCATCTTTCTCTATCTAAACATGTTGGATTGAGGTAATTTGACCCAATTTTTGAAATAAGCAACAATGACTAGACAGTTGATGTTAAATGGGCAATACTGGTATACAGTAAAATATTCCACATACCTCTCAGGTCTATATCCCCCATTTCTCTGGTGATTTTTTATCCATGTTATTTGGGTTTCTTGAATTATTGGGACAGGAAAAGTGTAGCCATTAAGCTTTTCAAGAATACTATATAAGGTCAAAAATGAATACCCTCCTATAACTATAATTTAAGGACTAAAATGTGGGATAAAGAAGACAAAATCCAGGATAAGAAACAAAATCTAAAAAGTATTTTTTCTGTTATTATAAATAATATTTTTTACTAGCTAAATTTTCTCATGTGTTTGATGTGTAAGCTCAAGACAAGGAGAAAGTGACTTGCTATAAAAAATGTGAAAATGCATTAGAATATTACAATAGCTAAGTTAGTATGTGGCATTGACACAAGAATAAAGCTGGTCTAGAGTTCCAAGGAATAGACAACATGACAGAAAACAAATATTTTCTCTATCTCCTCTATAGATAAAGTAATTATATCTCTATAAAAGATAACACTTTAAAATAAGTGCAAAAGAAGCATATATCCACTTTACAAGCTTTACAAGGAAAGATGAATTTATCCCTCTTACTATTATCTAGGAAAAGTACATTTTTGACCATCTATAGTATTTATATGGCCTAATGAACTTTATATGTAAGAGAGATTGAAACAGAGAGATAAAAGAAATCCTAACAGACCAAAAATAAAAGTATGAGTATTTATCTGACCTCCAGCTGTGGAAGAATTTGAACACAGAAACAAAGGAAGATATCACAAGGGCACATTCATAATGTTTTTAGCTACATAAGAGGCAGAAACGTCTGAGTCATCAAAAAACAAAAGGAAAAGGAAATAATAAAACAGCACTGCAAAACACATACAGATAAATGGGCATAATCAAAACTAGTTAAGAGCAACTGTAAAGTTTTTAAAAATGTATATAAGCATACCAGTAAGAGTAGATGTAAGATACTGAAATAAACAGCTTACAAAATAAGAAATACATTTAAACAGCCTATTAAATAAGGTTCATTTCCATGTTTATTTAATAAATATAAATTAAAATGTCATTTTCCTTTGCTATTTTAAAAATATCATAGAGCAAATGATAATACTGTTGTCTGAGTACAGCAGACAGATTCTGCAGGCAGGAATGTAAATTTCACCATTCGAGAAGACAAGTTGTGTTATGAATCAAGATCCTTAAAAATGTCTATGCACCTTGGTCTAGCAATTCCATGTCTGGTGATTAATCATCAGGACTTAATTTAGAGATACAAACTAAGACTTTTTTTGTTACTTCCAAACTAAGATTGATATACAAATAGTCATCAAAGATTTATGTATAATAGAAAATAAAGGGACAATAACAAAAACTGAATAATGAAAGATGAGGTGTACAAATTACTATGCAGACAACTCTATGGATACCATGCAAAAATTATAATTCATGTCTTTAAATAATACTGAATCACAGGAACAATAGCCATATGAAAACTGGGACACAAAGAGTATAGACCTTTTGATTCAAATTTTATTTCGATACATAGATAACAGAAAAAAGTATCAGGCTGATTTGTATTAGAATGTCAACCTGTATTAAATTTAAGTCTTTGAGTCATGCTTGACTTAGATCATCCATATCATATGTTTTTCCCATATTTTGAAATGTCTACAATGAATGCATGTTGTTTTTCTCATCTAAAGAGAGGAATTTTGCTGTCCAGTGTTTGTCGATAACTGAGGGTAGCCAGCCAGGCTATTTAATTTTCTTTTTAGGTCTTCATTTACAAAAGCATTACCATCCAAGAAAAAGCTCTCAAGTCATCTTCAGAATATCTTATCTTCTAAAATTAACAGGACACGTGTTGCTAATCTGTGACTCCTTCCTGAAAGTTGGAACAAAATCTCAAAAGTGATGGTTGTACATACGCGACACAATTATTGTGGACAGTGTATCGAACTTCAGTTCCACTTCTGCATGCAACTGCTGAGGGCTCACAGGCTTTGCCAACTAATTAACCAAAACACAGCAGAAAGAGAATTAAAGGGTCAGCAGCCATGAAAGGGAATTTTGTGTAGGCCTTGTTATTATATTTATAAATGGGAAAGATGTGTATACTTATTAAGGAAAAGCTCAAATAGATTTCTTCCATTGACTTTATTGAAGCATTGTTTCTGAAACATGGTCTTTTGTTTGACACCATTTTTCTGTGAGCTATCAGAATATATTGTCTTCACAGACATGAAGGAGACCTGATGACCCAGTGGTTAAGCATGCAGCTGCTAGCCCCCAAGTCAGCATTTAGGACCCAGCAGGCACTCCCCAGCAGAGACACGCGGCAGTCTGCCATGGTCACGCTGACAGCCTCCGAAACTCTGTGGGGTGGTCTGCTTCGTCCTCCAGGACTGGGTGAGTGGGCCTGGACTCACTGCAGGTAAAGGACTCAAGATTTATGGCTTAACAGAAAATGGTTGTGATAAGCTATATCTTAAAGTTCCTTATTTCTGCAGGCCAATTTCTAACCAAAGTGAAGACTGATTTATGATGTTAGTGATTGTAAGACTGAAGGAATGGAGTAAGTATAATACAGAAATTAATGACATTGAATTTCTTTGCTTCAGACATTTGCTTTCAGCTACACTTAGCTGAAATAATACTAACAACACTAATAACAATAGATAACCTCCAAACCTTAACCCACCTTGAAAATAAGGAGTCATCCACGTTGCAATTGATAATAATTTATTCCTTCATTAAAGTTTTCCCATTCTATAATATTTAGGGAATTATTCATCTCACTGGCCATATTTTTAAGCTACTGAGAATCTTCTTTTATCAGGGGGTAGAGCACCTGGAGAATATAAAAAATTTTCTGATATTCAGATCTTTGTATGATGGATTATAAAAAATAAGTTTCTGAAGTTTTCAAGGTTTACCACCCTTATATAGCAAAGAACATTCATGAATTCAAAATAACCCATCCATTTCAATTACTAGTCTTAATTTTCTAATAACTGAATCATATCGAATTGGATATTGACTAATAATCATAAATTAATAACTAATCATTATAAATCTAATACTACTAATGTGTTTCTAATAAGTGAAAAATATTTTAATATAAAAGAACAAGTCAGTCCACCTTTGTCATCCTTGGTGATAGTTATTTAGTAATTTACAACAATCATCCCTAATGTAATTGCATATGGTGTTTTGGTACAGGTTAGTCATTATTGTCTTAAGGAGGATCAAGCTAGCCATGCTTGATTAGTATAGCACCAGCTTTCAAGTGCATTTCTTTGGTGAAGAAATTCAGAAGCTCAGGAATATGCTGCAATAGAATCTTCTTGTCTTTAAATTCATATTGCCCTAAGAAATTTAGAAAAACTCTCTTGCAGCATGATCTAGGTAGAGTATCAATGTATTTCCAAACAAAACTCTGAAGTTCTCCTATCAATCCTTTCCCCTTTCCACATAAGGAATCTGATGTGTTGGAATTGATTCTGACTCATGTTGACCCTAACTGTGTTAGCAGGGCACTATACTTCATAGATCTTCCAATGGCTGATTTTTCTGAAACAGATCACCAGGTCTTTCTTCCAAGGCATCTTTAGGTGGACTCAAACTCCTCATTTGCAGCTGGTTGGACTGATGTGCACCACCCAACGACTTCCTCCAGTTAAGTGACAGGAAACTCTCTCTCTCAAGCTTGTTCGCATGCTGCTTCTCTCACCATCTGTTTGGAGATTTAATTTTAACACAATTCTTTGTACCAAATTACGACAGATTCTACAAAATGCTCTCTTATTGGTGTGCTTCACTTTATTTCAGAAATGTATATGTCTTTATTTTACAGATACTTATGTCTTTTCTTTTTTTCTTTTTTTTTTTGTTTTGTTTTCTTATGTCTTTTCTTATATGTAAAGGTACTAGAAGGTTACAGATTTGTCTTCCATTTGTACTGTGACATATCTGAAGTGACTTGTTTATGCCAAGGGCAGACCTAAATATTTGCTAAAAACTTAATCAAAAATTCAATCACATTAAAAAGGAATTTATCACTTAGCATTAGTAAGAGATTGGCTATTAAGTGCCAGTGATAGTTGAAGAAAAGGTCACCCTGGGAGACAAATAGCTCCTTAATTTAATCTCACCTTTAATTTACAGATTCTGCAATAGATGTGCATGATGTACCTTAATCACTTTGATTCTCAGTGTCTTCATCAGAAAATAGCTATTTTTTGGTGGCACATACTATTTTGGAGTGACACATGTGACATGGGCCCAGTAATTTTTTTAATTGTTTAAGTGTTCAAAATCTAAGTAATAATTTATAACTGGTATATATTTTTCTCATGGAAAAAAACATAGGTCCAAAATCAATTAGCTAATGTTTTTGGTTGACTTTTTTAACATCTCCCTTTACCTACAGACAATTGCTTCATAAGGTAAGATACAATATCTGGTTTGCTCCTCACTCCTTCCCCAGGTGTCTAGCACATAGTGAAACAAAAGAAAATGAAACAATCTCTCTCTCTCTCTCTCTCTCTCTCTCTCTCTCTCTCACACACACACACACACACACACACACACACACACACACTGAATGGATTTCTGTTCATGGTGACTATTATAAATGCAGAGAAGAATCATGCTCCATGGGGTTTGTAATGGCTCGTGCCTTTAGGAAATGGATCGCCAAGACTTTCTTCTGAGGTACCTGAGTTGAT
The DNA here is from genome assembly GCA_004026705.1 of Nesogale talazaci. Classification (NCBI taxonomy): domain Eukaryota; kingdom Metazoa; phylum Chordata; class Mammalia; order Afrosoricida; family Tenrecidae; genus Nesogale; species Nesogale talazaci. The sequence continues at coordinate 45,518 of PVJH01013574.1, read as the reverse complement.
AAGACATTTTGAATATTCACCCATTTTAAATATCATATATCATTTATAATGGCAAAATAACTTCCTCAGTGTCCAATTTCAAGCCACATTCTACCCTTTGGATTAGTAGCCATGAGCGTGAGAGTTTGTGCCTCTGGAGGACTCGCAGCATGTGGTGAGTCTTCCATAGTTTTTTGGTACAGTGAATAAGAACGAATGAGGCTCCCTTCAGACAGAGTGAGGAATCCAGGTAAAAGAGCCAATCAGGCTCGCTGACTCAGCTTGGGCTCAGAAGAGGGGAATCTATGAACAAGTCCCATATAATTAACCACGCTATTATTGTCTTCAGCAGAGCATTGAATCTCTTGTATTTTCAAAGGTTCCAATAATGGTTGCATTCATTTCATGTCACATGTATAAAGATTTTGGTGCTTTTTAAAAATAATTTTTTTAAAGAATAATAAAATGTCATAAAAAAATGTTCAGAATCCTTTCCGTTCCTGCTGGCTTTGAAAGCAACCTCTGGGAGAAGACCCCTCAGAGTATCAATGGAGTCCTGAAGGCACAAGTCAGTTCCTCTTCGACACCGAAATGTTAGGAGACCAGCGAGAAAAAAACCGCAAGGAAGGTGTGCGCTAACTTTCTGTTTTATTGTCTGCCATTTCTTTTGAACAGCATGGGTGGTATTTGGGTGCTTTGGCACTGTTCCCAGAAGCGCTGCCCCTGCCAAGCAGAATTTGCACCTTCACAAGTGCTGATTGACTGTGATGGAAAGATATGGTCCCTGTTTGGAAGCAGCTATAAGGGAGATGTTAAACCTCTGGTTTTGTTGTAAGGATGACTTAAAGAAAGAAGGATATTTATCCACAGCTCTTCTGTAGCAGATAAAATAATTCACTTATGTAGAAGGGCTAAGTCTTCTAGATAAAGATCTGAAAATAATAGTGAAATAATTCTTCTTCTTCTTCATCCTCTTTTCCCTCTTCTTCCCCTTCTTCTTGCCTCTCGCTACATATCTCTTTTTTTCTTGAAGAGTATTAAAAGGAGAGTGTTTTCCTGACGAACTATAACAAACACAAAAAGCTTTCTTCCTTAGCGCTGGCAGCTCACTCTGCGAGAGCATCACACATGTGTCCACCAGATGCCAGAGAACAGTGCACTCCTGAGGACCCGACTCAAGTGAACAATAATCTGCGGACAGCGGGTGTGAACCTGAGCTGGGCCAACACCTCATCAGACTGAATGGCTAATTGATTTCAAAATTAGACTTGGTATTTTTGAACAATAATCTTAAAAGGCAGCAATAAAATACATCAGGATCCTTTCAGCTAGCCAAGCTTTCATCCAAACGGCTTATTACAAAGAGCTGGCACACCTGAACTTTGGCACAGTCCAATAAATTCAAAAACAGCAAATGGAAACCACATTTGGCCATGGAGGTTTGTCAGAATTTTGTATTCATGAGGAAACATGATTTTGGGTTTTGAAAATATTTTTTGTGTTAGTGGCAGGAAGCAATTCATTGAATGGGTTTTGCTCTGACACCTGTGATTTATGCAATAAACTATGCATAATGGGCATTGGAGACCTTTTGAGGAGCAAATACTCTTTGGAACACCAGGAGCAGCCAGGGCACCGCAAGGCGATAGTCGTTCCATTAGTGCTAAGTTAATCGCGTGTGTAGCCCTAACCCCTTTACACTCCGAAGCGTTGTTTGGTGGCACCAGGGCCCGCAGGGTTTTAAACCTGACTGTGCTGCCGTGACAATAAATTATAGCAACTATTTTAGCAATGCTTGGAATCTTATCTTGCCTTTCGAATGAAGCAGACTAAGATTATTGTCCCTTGTTTTTAGAATGGCATAAATTATGAAAGTCAACACAGAAAGATTTATTCAATAGCAATGGTATATTTCAATCCCGTTCTCTAGCAGAATTTCAGTGGAAACTTTATTGATATATACAGGAAGATTCTTTTTTACAAAAAGGTAAATGATATTGTTTGTGTTTGTTGGCAAAATGAATTAAAGAATTGACTAATCGTTTTTATTAATCTATTAAACATGGGCTTTCTATTTTAATCTTCTGGTAACTGTTGAAACATATATTTTACATTTTCTTTATGATCTTTATGCAAATAATTGACTCATTTTAAAAATTTGAGTTTTGTATAAAGGCAACCTGCTTAACTTGGAATGTGTGTTAAAACCTTGCATCTCTTTACTAAATGCCTTTGAAAACCAGTATGTTTACATGTAGAAAATTAGTATGTAGGAATCCAATGTGTTTGTGTATGTATACATACATACGCACATAGGTAGTAGATGATAGATGATAGATAGATAGATGGATAGATAGATAGACTTTGTGCGTAAATAGATAGAAAGATTGTTTATATAGAAAGCCAATATGTATGTGTGTGTATGTATACTATATACACTAGCTTTGTTTATAGCTATGCACACAAGCATATATATATGTAGATATACACATGTACCTATATATATGTACACTGGCATAGCTATCTATATGCACACTGGCTTTGTGTATATATAAACATACACATATACTGGTCTTTTCTATCTATATGTATGTGCACACTGCTTTTCTATATACATATGTTGTATATATACACATATAATATATACATCCATTTTATACACACATTCACAATGTGTATATATGGGCTTTCTCTTTATATACAGGATATGTCTGAGTGTGTGTGTATGTGTGTATGTTTACACACACACATGCCAGGAGGAGTAGTATCCAGGGAACAAGGAAGTAGATCAACACAGGATGATGGCAGAGAGAGGAAGAGGCTGGCCCATGTGTGACCTTCTTAGCCACATGAAAAGGCATGTCATCTGTTATTAAAATATGAATGTGACCTTACCTTGAAAAGTATTATCAAGATACTTATTTCAACCATTTAAAACAGAAGTTTGTGGTTCCTTTTAACTTTTGGATTGTTTAAAAAATTCCACAGGAAAAATAATAAGTTATAAAGCATCTCCTAGTAAAATGCCACTGAGTACAAATGTGCACATATTTCAGGAGTTAACTGAGTTTGAAGTCTAACCATAGACCTATCCTTGTGCATGACTATACAATACTTTGGAGAAAAAATTTTCTGCTCCTAACTTTCTGTTTATTCTTTCACAAAAGCTCAAAAATTATTTTTATTCAAAAGCAAACATTACCTACTTAGGTGGTGATTTGTGATTGATTTTTAAACCAAAAGTTCCATGGAAGGCAAGACTGGCAAGCTGCTCCTTAAAGTCCACAGCTTGAAAATCCTGTGGACCAGTTGTACTCTCCACATGTGGGGTCTTCATGAGAAGGAATCAACTTAAGGCCAACCTGGTGGCACAGTGGTTCAGCGCTCCACTGCTAACAGGAAAGCTGGCAGTTGGAAACCACCAGCTGCTCAGTAGAATCCCTGATGGCACCGTGGATTTCGTGTTGGGCTAACAGCAAGGTCCTCAGTTCAAAACCACCTCTAGCTCTTCAGAATGAAGACTTCTCTTTCTGCTTCCAACAAAAGCTACAGGCTCAGGACATAGAGGTGGTTCTACTCTGTAGAGTTGTAATGTGTCATGGAAAAAGCTGTGACAGGCTGGTTCTGGAAAAGTGTACAGTGTTGAAAATGCTGGGGAGGGGGCGCTTTTTTATTTTGTTCTGTAGGGGCACTGTGAGTCTGAATTGACGCTACATCTACTTGTGCAACTGCCCACGCTTCTGAAACTTTCTCTAGTCTGTTCCATGTCTGCTCTACATATTCAGCCAAGCAAAACAAATTCACCACAGAGGGTCCTAAAAGGCTTCTCATCAGCTGGTGCTCTGATGGGTTTTAGATCGCCTAGTGTTCCTCCAGCCAGAACACCTCTGCAGCAGGAGGAAGGCAACCGGACACTGAGTATTTGCCCTGAAAGTACCCAAGAAACACCTGCATCAAATTAACTTGTGCTTATCCACTGTGAAATTCATGAGTTCCTTGGAATGCCTTACCTGTGAAGGGTGGTCTTTTAACTTAGCTGCTGTGCAAAACGAGCCCAAGCAGAGAGCACAGGTCTCAGAGGGGCTTTTCCAGGAATCATTCCTAACACATTCACAAGCATCTTTCATGCTTTCTTTTCTGCATTCTTGCCTAACTTTAATTTATATAGTGTTCGGTATGTTCAAGGTACTTTACCATCATTAAACTGCTAAAATATACCACATTGCCTTGATATAGGCATTACTGTCTTAGTTTTGGGTAATGGACCAGAGATGGGTGAAGTAATTTTCTCAAGGAATCAGAATGTGAGGCCATGATTGAGTTTCAACGAGAAGTCGGGTACATATGCATTATTCTTTTCTCCAGTCTTTGGATGCAATGCTATGATCTGGGAAGTGTTTCCAAAGGCCAAAATAATAATCCTTATCAATGATGCTGCTTCCCCACAAGTATACACTTCTGGGCAAAGGAAGGAGGAAGCACAGCAAAGAAACACATTCAAAATTCCCCATTATATACTAATATACTGAATAAAATGAATAAAGTAATTCTTATGCAAATATATGCCCTATCATCTTAATATATTTAAACACGATCATTAAGAATAATTATATAGTATGTAGCACAATTATAATTTGAGAAATAAAGGATTAGATTAGATTAGACCAAGGGTCCTCGAACTTTTTAAACAGGGGGCCAGTTCACTGTCCCTCAGACTGTTGGAGGGCCGAACTATAGTTAAAAAAAACAAACTATGAACAAATTCACTGGGGGCCTGGGATGAGTCAGTTGCTTAAAAAGGACAGGCAGTGACAGCAAAAGCACCCCACCTGGCGGGCTGGGTAAATGTCCTCAGTGGGCTGCATGTGGCCGGGGGGCTGTCGTTTGAGGACTCTGGGATTAGACTGTCGATAGAGGTGGATTATTTCTGATGAGTTGATTCAGACTTCTAGACCTTCCAGGTCTGTAAGGCCCTGTGGAGGTTACAGAGTTCTACCATTTGAAGGAAGCAGACTGCCACATCGTTCCCCTGCAGAGAAGTCAGTGGGCTTGAACCACCAATGTTTAGTTCAGCAGCTCTACACTAGCAACACTTCCCCATCAGGGAGCCTCATCTTAAATGAATATATATACTCAGTTGAGAAGTTAAGATTTGGTCTTGCAGCTAATGACAAGCCAGAAAGCAATGCATATTTCGTGAAGAAAATCTTATTTGAGGTCTGCTGAAATAAAATTTATTTTTAATCCAAACCTGAAAATTAATCTTCCAACTCAATAAAAAAGATCAAATTCAGAGGAATGATCCTCTACTTTTCCCCCTCAATCTTTTTTTCCTATAGTGTCTTATATCCCATACCCAGTGAAATACAATCAATTTTGACACAGCATTTACAGGCTTTCTTTTTTTTCTAATCTTCTTTGAGCCACTATAACTGATATGTATACGTTTTAGGCTGGTTATATTAAGAGATTTCTGAAACTTGCATCGAAGACACTTCTTTACTGTAGACTATGATACCCAGGCAGTTTTCATTGTGTTTGCTCCCATGGTTCTGTAAATTCAATTTGACAAGGTGAGACAGTCTCTCCCTGCAAAGAGTTACCATCTCAAAAAGCGACAGCATCACTTCTACTCTGGTCAACAGAGTTGCTACAGTGACTTTTCTGAGTTTGGGTGGTTTATCCCAGAGCACCTTCAACTAAACCATTTAGTTTTCATCATGCAGACCACATTGATTAAATTCTTAAAACAAAAAACTTAAGAAAAAACTCCACCATCTAATCACCATGAAGATTACAGTTCTCCAATGTGCACTCAAGAAACCACTGTGCTAATTTTTATATGTCACATTTATTTGTTTTCTGAAACAATGACAAATCTGCCCTTTTATTTTATAATTTGTGGATCTCTGAAGAGTTGGCCAAATTCCTTCTGAACATTCCTTGAGTTTCCACTTGTACCCACAATAGCTTCTTTGGTACCATCCTACATCATGATGATTTTTTTTGTCCTCAACCTTGAACGCGTTTATTTTCCTCACAAAGCCTTTACCCAATACCATGACATAACACAGATTGCTCCATCTACCAATTGTTTGTTATAGTTATTTTCATGCTGTGACATTTTAAATTCTCCTGAAGTAAATAATTTTATTACTTTAATTTCTGTCTTGTCTTCTCATAAAGACATAATCTTTATAGATTTGATACCTATTTAATCCCATATAGGCAATGCTGAGTTCATGTCAATTGTGAAAAATAAAATTAATTTCTCTTACTCAAATTTTGGGTTGTTTGCTTACATTAGGTAAATATTCTCTATGGGAAAAAAATCAATAGTTTGGCACAGCAAGTAAAGTTATAGGAGGCAAGTTAAAGTGCTAGATCCAGCCCACACCATGATAAATAGTTGTGGTAAATAGGCTAGTTACTTTTTATTTCAGACCTCTCATCAGTTACACAGAAATAATAGTACCTTCTTCCTAAGAGGGACGCCTTATTAATAAGAAAATATCTGGAAAAAAACCTAAGAAACTTAATAACTTAAATGTAATAGCTTACTAAAGCACAGAACAGAGTAATTACAAAGTAAAATATGACTATTGTCGATTTATTCAAAAGCAGACTTAGTTTATGTTGTAACTTTCAGCATGCTAGCCAATTGAGGACTTGGAACAGAGATGGATAAAAACACGTTACTAGGTCAAAAATATATCTAATATGGGCCAAGGACCTGGAAGGTAAATACACTTAGGAGGATATTCAAAAAGCCACAGACAAATTAAATAATCCTTGGTATTATTAATAATCAGGGAAAGGTATATAAAAATCACAATGAGAAACCTTTTCTCCTGGAAGAATGGCTAAGAAAGAAGGAAAAGAATAAGTTAAGATGAGCAAGATATTCACCAAGAGCCCAAAGTTTCTTTAATATCTAAAAAACAATCAGTAGAATACTTATGTTCAACAATGACCAAAAAACATATGATAATCTCAATAGATGCCAAAAGAAGCATTTGCCAAAACTCACCATGTCTCTTGATGAAAATACTTAACCAAGGAATAACACTAAGCTTAATGCCAATATTCCATATATTGATCCTATAGGACAGAAGAGAACTGCCCCAGTGGGTTTCTGAGACCATTGCTCTTTAAAGGTATAAAGTCTCATCCCTTTCTGGTCAAGCAGCTAGTTAGCAGCCCAACATGCAGCCGGTCAAGAACACAATCCCTATATTGCCAGGGCAGGAGGTCCCACAAAGAACCAATGGGCTTAAATGATTCATAGTGGCAAATAGTAGTGACAGTACCATATACATTATCAAGAGAACAAGCAGATGTGTCTTGATATAAGGATAGTGAGAATGATCCTTAGAAGCAAAGGATGGCAGAAGAAGAAGAAGAAGAAGAAGAAGAAGAAGAAGAAGAAGAAGAAGAAGAAGAAGAAGAAGAAGAAGAAGGCAGAGGAGGAGGAGGAGGCGAGAAAGATGGCAAGATTTTCTGTCTCACATGTTTCTATTTGGGAGAGACCAGTCTCTGGAAAAAGACATCATGCTTGGTAACTGGGTTGGGCAGGGTTCTTTTAGAGAAATAAAACCAGGACACTAGTAATTCTCTTTATATATTTATATAGAGAGAAGGGTATATAAGATAAGAAGGAAAGAGTTAGCTATCTATAAAACAGTACAAATTGCTCGGTGCAACTCACTTGTGTGAGACAGCTGGAAGACCAGCAGTCCTTCAAGTCTTAAGGGCCGCTGGGTAGTCCTCTGTAGAGCAAGCCAGGCTATCTGGTCACAGGCAGCAAACAGCAGAGCAGGTCACCAACAGTCAGCCAGATGACAGAGTCCGACAGTCCCCAGCTCAAGAGATGTATATCCCAGGAGCATGGCGAAGTAGGGCTTGAAGGATCCTCAACTCACAGCAACACAGTCCACGATTAGGTGTCCCATGGGTATTGTTGCTTGGAGGTCAAGGCACAGGACAAACCAGGCAGCTGTCCGGTCTGAAGATCCGAAAGCAAGAGTGTAAGGGCAGGCCTCGCCAAGCCTTTCTATCTCCGCCTTTCATGATCGCGTGTGTTCGTTGGCCATGTCGTCACAAAAGACCTATCGTCTTTGGCCATGTTGGCACCACAGGCTTACCTATAACAGTAATGAAGAGAGGCCTTCAAAAAGAGGATGTCCTTCAGCCAGATGGATTGACACAGTGACAGCAACAATGGGCTCAAATTTGAACAAAATGGTGAGGATGGTGCAGGACCAGGCACTCTTCATTGTGCCGTATGTTGTACATGGGGAGGCTATGAATTGAATCCAGATAGATGGCACCTAACAACAAACAAAAAATTAGGAATAAAAAGAATTTATTCAACCTAAAAAAGGAGGGAGGATGGCTAACACAACATTTAGTGGCATTAGACTAGATGCTTTCTCCCTAAAATAAGGAATATGGCACTTCTACACAACTTTGCACTCAAGGGTCTAGCCAGGACAATTAGGGAAGTAATAAGCAAAGATATTTCGATTAAAAACAACAGCAGTGCCACTGAATCAATTCTGATCCATCTTGACCCTGTATGACAGAGCAGAATTATTCCTTTAGCTTTTTAACATGGAATCTCTACAGGTACGTGCAGCCTATTCTATTTGAAGGTGGCAGGGTGGGTGGGGTAGGGGGGGCGCTAGGTAAATAAGGCATCAACTAAAATTAATCAAAATCAACATTGAAAGGTGCCACATCTATATACAAAAATATGTTACATATCTGTATTTTTTACAGTATATGAAACCCAATATTGATTAACGTAAAGGGACAGCAAGAAGAATAAGGGTTTCTGGGGACGCACAGTGGTGGTGATGCGGGAAATAAAAAGGAACAGATGCCAAAGAGTTCAGGAAGGAAAAAAGTTTTGAAATTGATGGTGATAGCAGTTTACAATACTTCTTGATATGATTAAATTATGAATGACATGATAGCTGTATTAACTCCCAATAAAATGGTTTTGGAAAAAATAATCTGAAAAAAAAAAAGGAAATCAACTCTAAACAGCATTGAAAAGAACAAATACTTAGTGATACATTTAAAAAATAAGAGACAAAATTAAAACCACTAAACAATGTTCAAATAAGAACAATTTAAATGGTTGCAGACATTCCGCATTCTTGAATGAGAAGACTTAATAGTACGAGGGCAATACTTTCCAAATTGATCTATTGGTTGACATTCTTATAAAAATTACAGCTGGATTTCGAAAAAAGCCAATTACAACAGAAAGTCTAGAAACTCAGAATAGCCAAAAGTAATTGAAAACAAGCAAAGTTGAAGGATCCACGTGCCCTACATTCAGAATACTCTCAGTAGCTACGGTAAGCAAGAGACTGCATGTGGCATTCTCACAAGAATAAACATATAGATAAATAAATCCCCCCCTGTCTGTCAGGTTGTAGTACTGTTGTCGCTTCCATGTTGCTATGATGCTGGGAGTTAAGACGACGGTACCAGTACGTCAACTACCAACCGGGTCACTCGTGATGGACTGGCTTCAGCAGAACTTCCAAGTGAATAGAAGTTGAAGAGAACTTGATAATCTACCTCCAAAAGAATGGGGCCATGAAAACTGCATGGATAGCTGCTGAATACACTTGGATACTATGTCAAAAGATGAGCCCACCAGCTTGGAAAACCTTCCAAATATGACTGGGTAACAACTGCTTTTTCTATGTAAGTTTATCTGAATGATGTGGGGAAAGATCTCAGAATCTTCATGTGCTCATGTGGCATGACTCAAAATGAGAAGAAAGTTGTTAAAATAGAGGGTAATGCTTGAGAATCCATATTCTAGGAATTAGTGAGCTGAAATAGTCAATTATATGGTCTACTATTCTGTAAATGAAAAATTAAAGAACTGTGCCACCTTCATCATTTGAAAGAACATTTCAAGATCTATCCTGAAATACATTGCTGACAGTGATAGGAAAATATCTATACACATATAAGGAACACCAGTAATGTAAGTATTAATCCAATTTAGGCTCAAACCACAAATGCCAAAATGAAAAAATTAAGTTTTTTATTAATTTCTGCTCTCTGAAACTGAGAAGACATGTAATCAAGATGCATTGATAATTACTGATGTTAGAAATGAAAATTTTGAAAATACAGAAAAGGTAAATAGTAAAATACAAATAGAAAATAGAAATACAAATACAAATGCAAATAGAAAATACAAATAGTAAATAGAAAATACAAAAAAGGTAAATAAGGTAAATAGTTAGAATATATGATCTCAGTGATATAAATAAGTCAGAAGTTCCATAATATAATTTTCTCAAACTATTTCTTACAAATATTTTTTCAGTAATATAAATGGTGAGTATGCATTTTTAACTGACCTGGTAAAATACATAAATATTAAATCAACTGCATTTGTAGAAAGAAATAATGGAGAATATCATCATTCAGAGCAAGGCCAGATGGCAACAGTGAAAAAGATCATGTTAATATATAAGTTCAAGTTGAAGCTGAAGAAAACAAAACATTCTCATGATACCCAATGCACAACCATGATTATATCCTACTCTTTAGAGGCCACCTTTCCTATAAATTTGATTCATTTCACACTAATAACTGAAGACTAGAAGAGTTGTGGAATGACATCACGGAAATTATACACACAAAAAGCAAAATGTTATTAAAAATAGAAAAAGGAAGGAAAAAGAAATTGTCAGAAAAGACTCACTGGTTCTTGAACATAGAGTAGCCAAAACAAAGGGAATAAATGGTTACTTTAAAAAAAGGCATAAGAGAAAACTTCAAAAGATGGTTCTAAAAAAAAGTAAAAAAAAGTAAAATACTGTAATGGAATGTGCTGGGACCTGGACTTATAAACCCCCAAATGCAGGACACGTTCAGCATTTCTCAAGCTGAAAGAATTGAAATAATAAATTCAAGCCTCAAGTTCTAGTATTGAAGGATTCTATGGGAAAAATACTGAATCATGCTGAAATCATGAAGGAAAGTGAAAAGAATACACAGATTCACTATAATAAAAGAACAGGCCCACATCAAGACAATTCTGGAGATAGTAGTAAATGATGTAGAAGTGATGGAACTAAGAAATCTAACCTTCATCGAAGGCATTGGTGAAAAATAAAATTTAAATTAAGAGAATATCAATTGAGATTTTAAAAGCAATTTTATTGGCATAGAATTCATAGAACATCCAATTCAATAACTCAAACTCCAAATGCACTTCCAGTGAGTCAATGCCATTCACATTGAGTCAATGTCACTCACAGTACCAGACAAAGCAAATTGTCCCTGTGAGTTTCTGAGTAGTAATCCAGGCTGAGCCCCCGTGGTGTAGTGGTTTTGCGTGGGACTATGGCCCACGGGGTTGGAGGTTCAAATCCAGCAGCAAGGCTGGGCCTCTTACTCCCACCACCAGAGGGCAGTGATGCCCCCAAAACAAAAACAAACAAACTAAGAGTAGTAATGCCTGACTGTTTCCTACAGAGTGGCTGATGGTTTCAAACTGGGGACCTTAATAGTGAGTAGCCCAACATGTAACCACTACATCGCCATGGCTCTTTTCAAGTCAATAGTTCAAGCATATTTTTTTAATTGTGCAATCATCACCACAATCTATTTTAGAACATTTTCTTCTTTCTTGTGCTCACTGTTTTAGCTCTCCCTTTGCTACCAAACTCACCTGCCATGCCCCTAGGTAATTATTAGTCCAGTTACTGTCTCAATAGGTTTACCTGTTGTGATAGATAGGTTTATTGTCCAACCAGGCCAATAGGAACATGTGGGATTAATAAGGTCACAATTTGATTGAAGGTTAGAGATAAATGGCTCAGCAAGACCTACCCCCTCTTTCTCTCTTTCTTTCTGGTGATGCATGCAGCTGATTTAGTTAATTCTCACCCTCAACTTGTGAGCTACACTACCTATGGGACAATCAACCCATGGATCATATCTCGAGACCTTGAGATTCCTCTGATCTGTTTTGCCACACTGCTGGTATACATAGCTTAAGTTTGAGACTGTCAGATTCTGTAGTCTTAATTGCTTGAGTTTGATATCACATCTGGGAACTGCTTCGCTAAACTCCTGACCTGCTGACTATTGGCAACCCGCCCTACTGTTTGTTGCCTGTGCCTTGCCCTAAGGACTACCTGCTTTGTCATAGGGAAGACTCAGCTGTCTGCTTCCTTGACCTTGGACCCAGCAGCCCTAGTGAGTTGAAAGACTTCCAATAAATTAACTGTTGCATGAAAGTAAGTTGAACTGAGTCCTCTGTACTGCTGTGTGGACTAATTAACTGTTATATTCCTTGTTGCTATATCTCTATCTATCTATGTACGTATATATTATATATACATATATAATATATAATATATAATCATAAGTTTCCTTATTTTATTTCTCTAGAGAACACTCTATAACACACCTATCCTGAATTTCATGAAAAGAGAAACATACGAAAGAAACTAAAAAAAAGGACACAATTTGAAATATAAAGTAGAGATATAAAATTGTGAAACTGTATAGTTATGTAAATTAGAAAGTCAAACCCATTGTTGTGAATTTGATTCTAATCCATGTGTTTAGATTGAAGTTTTTCTCTGTTTTGTTTTATCACTGTGGTTGATTTGAGTTTCCTTTTTGCTTCCTGTTTGTGTTTTGTATGATTTTCTTCATATGAAATCTAGCATAGGTAAATCTATCAAGACAGTAACTAGATTCAAAATTACGTAGGCATATGGCAGGGGAGGCTTGGGGGGAATGAGAAGCAACAACCATGAGTATGAGAAGAAAAAGTTCTGAAGTCGGTTATGGTGATGAATGTACAATTTTTTAACGTGATTGAATGATTAAATATTAGATAGGTAAAGTATATTCCAGTAAAACTAGCTTTCTAAAAAAAGATTGGCAGATGGAGCATGGATGAAAATCTTCTTCCAGAAAGATCACACACACACACACATACACACCCTCCCCGGAGCCGTTCTGCTCTGCAGCACGTGGAGTCAAGGGTGGTGAGACTTCATGATGCATGCATTGTACACGTTGTCTGGAGATATGAATCTCTGGAGAAGAACATTGTGCTTCATAAAGAGATAGCAAAATATGGGAAGGCCTCAACAAAATAGATTGACACATGGCTGTGACAACGGGCTCGAGTCTAGGAAGAATTGCGAGGAGGGTCCAGCGCTCAGTAATGTGTTCTGTTGTACTTAGGATCTCTATGGGTGGGAACCAACTAGAGGACACCTAACGATAACAACCATGTGATGGCTGGAACTGCTTCTCTGGTGAGGCATGGGATGTTGGCGGGTATTAATGAGTTCATTGACCTTCCACAGCCTGAGGGCTGAACTTTCCCCATCTCTATTTTAGAGCAACACCTCTCCACCCTTTAACAGGGTACACGCCCATGTATGGGAAAAGAAAGAGCAAGATGAAGTCATATGTCTCCATGAAAAGCTAAAACTTTTTTATATCTTCAGTAAAATCACAAGCCACAAACTGAGATAGGATAATAAAGACCTACTATCTAAAATATTTAAAGAACTGTGATAAATCAATGTCAAAAGACAGAGATCTTAGTAGAAAAATATGAAATGCTATGAATTAGTCATTCAAAGAAATGAAAGTCCAAATGGTTAATCTTCATGGTAATAAGAAAAGTACAGACATAACATCCACTATGACATAATATTTCAGAGACCATCAGATTATGAGAACATTAATCATTCTTAACAAATTAAATGTTGGCAAGACTATAGAGAAAACTATTATTACTCAGAGAACTATTTTACAATATCTAACAGTGTTAAACTGTTTATATTCTCTGCTCCAGCAGTTGTATTTTAAGATATATACATATCCTACAAAATCTCCATAAATGTATGGAATTTGTTTTGCCGTTGTGGGACTCTTGTCAATCCCAATTCATTTCACCCTCTGTGTGACAAAACATTGAAATGCCCTGTGCTATCTAGAGTTCATTGTTGTGGCTGTTTTTTCAATCCATCTGACTTAGGGACTCCCTTGTTTTAGCTGGTCTTTTAGTTTAAAAACCACTACCAAGCAGGATGGTCTTTTCTAGTACCTGGTCTATCTGATTGCTTTGACTAAAGTCAGTAAACTGAACACTACAAAGTGCAAATTGCAGAATTATTTATAATGGTATCTATGATACCATTAAGCACCTCAAATGTTCATCAAATGAAGACATAGATTTTGGCATATTTGCATAATGAAAAATTTTAAAGTCTAAGCTAGACAGGGGGAAGTACACTGGAGCTGGAAACATGGGGAATTTGGGGCAGAAGATCCCTTCGTGACCAGTAGTGAGAGTGGTGATACCGGGAGGGTGGAAGGAAGGTGGAATAGAAAGGGGGAGTCAATTGCAGGGATCTACATATAACCTCCCCCATGGGGTATGGACAACAAGGAAGTGGGGACATATTGGATAGTGTGTATTATATGACAGAATAATAACAATTTGTAAATTATTATTGATTTATGGGCAAGGGGGTTGGGGAGAAAGGGGCGATATAGGGAGCTGATACTGGGCGCCTAAGTAGAAGGAGGATGTTTCGAGAAAGATGATGGCAACAAATGTGCAAATGTGGTCTGCATACAATTGATGTATGTATGGATCGTGATGGGACTTATATGAATCCCCAATAAAATGATTTATTAAAAAATTTAGAATCTTCTTAATACCATGACTACATCTCAATTGCATAATGTTAAGGGTGAAATAAGCTCAATATTATATCTATTTAACTTTTAGAAGTACACAAAATCTGCCTTAAATCACCAGTAAAGAAATGTACTAAAATTATATAATGTAGCAGTGAATTATACATACCAACTTCAAGATTATGGTTAGAGATGAGCAGAGGCTAGAAGTAAGGAGAAGAATGTAATGGAGACTAGAGTGTTTCAAAGAGATTTCTGTTCTTGTTATTTTTTTTTTTTGCTAAAATTATTGAAATAAAAAACCAAGATGGTCACCATGCTTTAAGGCCGGAGAGTAAATTCATGGCATTAATTTTGCCCAATAATTTTATTCTGGAGATAGTTTCATTATAAATATTTTAAGATAAAATTTATTTAAAATAAAGTGGCATAGACTAGTGCATTACTGTTTAATGGAAGCAGATGGGACTTAGGGGTCAAACACACAAGTTGTATGGCTTTGAGAAAAAAAATGTAACTTCAGTCTCAGAGTGGG
Organism: Nesogale talazaci; assembly: GCA_004026705.1. Classification (NCBI taxonomy): domain Eukaryota; kingdom Metazoa; phylum Chordata; class Mammalia; order Afrosoricida; family Tenrecidae; genus Nesogale; species Nesogale talazaci. The sequence continues at coordinate 30,283 of PVJH01013574.1, read as the reverse complement.
GTGTTGGTTCCATTCTGCTTTTAGAAACCCAAACTAATTCTGCCTTGTTACCCAGCTGCCTTTGGCAGGTGGTTTTGTCTCTAACGGCCCTCACTTCCCTTCATCAGATTACAATTTCACCTTCAATACTCCATTTATAGACTAAGGAGCCCTGGTGATGTCATCATTATGTGTTGGGCTGCTAACCATAAAGGCAGCCGTTCAAAACCACCAGCCTCTATGGGAGAAAGGAAGAACTTTATAATGAGTTAGAGTCTCAGGAACCCACAGCGGCAATTCTACCCTGGTCTACAGGGTCACTGTGTCAGCATCGACTCAATGGCAGTGAGAAACATATAGAAGAAGTAAAAGATCTACGTCATTGCTGCCTTCCTCACCCCCCTTCTAGTTAAGGGAAAGTCACATAACATAAAATGAACCTTTTTACAGTGAAAAAAAAAAAAAAAAAGAACAGCAATGCTTAGTATAGGCCCGATGTTGTGCAACTGCCACTTCCATCTTTTCCCAAATCCATAGTCATCACTCAAAAAGAAAGTCTTTCCTCATAAAATGATTGCTCATTTCCTCTGACTCCCAACTGCTGGGAAATGTTACTCTGTTCTTTCTCTTTGTATTAAATAAACTACAGTGCTATGTCACATACATGAAACCATATAATATACGAACTTTTGTGTGTGACATTTGTATTTAAATAAAATTTCAAGGTTTGTCTATGTTGATCTCTGTAGAAATGCTTCATTCATTTTTAATAATACCTCATTATATATATTGAACAATTTGTTCCATCTCTGATATATATTCAGGAAGTTTCCTTTGGTTGGGGAGAACATTATGAGCAGTGCTGCTATGTAAGTGCATGTGTATGTTCTTGAGTACTTATTTTCAATTTTTTGTATGTATGGCGCTAGGAGTAGGCTTGCCAAGTTATGTGTATTGTAACGCTATATTTAAATTTTTGAAGAACTATATTTAAATTTTTGAAGAACTATATTTAAAATTTTGAAGAACTACTATGAAAAAGATTTTCATAGCGGTTGAACCATTTCACACTCTTCAGCAATATAGAATTGGAGTATTTATACATCCTGGCTAAAACTTTTTATTTTCCTTTTTTTTGGAAATGTTAATTATAGCAATCCTATTGGAAATGAAGAGACATTTCATCCTGGTTTTGATTTGCATTTTCCTCATGACTAATGACATTAAGCATATTTTCCTGTGCTTGTTGGTCATTTGTACATCTTCAGAGAAGATGTATGTTTAAGTTCCTTACCATTTGATAGAGCTGTTTGATTTTTTTATTGTTAAGATGTAACTGTTCATTTTGTGTTCTGGATACTAGACCCTGATTAAACATATGATTTTAAAATATTTGCTCATATTTTAGCTTTTCTTTTCATTTTCTTAATAATGCTCCTTGGTGAATATACATTTTTAAGTTTTATGAAATCAAATTTATATTTTTTCTTTTGCTTTCATGTGTTGATGTTATATCTGATATCTAGTCCCAAACCCAAGATCGTAAGAATCTGTCTATCCGTTATGTTATTTCCTATGAATTTTATGATTTTTCCTCTGATGTTTAAGTCATTGATCCATATTTTTCACATCATGCAAGAAAAAGGTTCAAGTTCATTCTTGTGCATTCAGGTAGTTAGTTGGTCCTTCACCAAAAAATGGTCTTGGCCCAAACATGAGTTTATTTCCAAACTTTCACTTCTCTTTCTATGTATCTGTGAATTTATCCTTATGACTCTACCAATCTGTTTTGCAGCTTTTTAGTTAGCTTTTAAATTAGGAAATGTGAATTATTTAACTTTATTCTTTTAAATGTAGATTTGACTCTTCAGTGCCCCTAGCAATTCCCTTGTGCTTTGAGAATTAGCTTTCAATTTTTGACAAAAAGCAATGAGGATTTAGATAGGGATTATTGAGAATTTGTACATTATTTGGGGTAATATTACCATTTTAACAATATACAGATACCAATTCATAAGAAGCATGTATATTTATGAAATTGTTTTAAATTTACTTTACCATACTTTTCAGTTTTCAGTGTATAGTTCTCTAATCTTCCTGGTTAAATATATTCCTGGGCATTTTATTCTTTTAAATGCTATTAAAAATGGAATTGATTTTTATCACATTTTTTCATATCATTCATTATTGCTATAAGGAGACAACTAATTTAGGGATGTTGATATTGTGGCCTACAACGTTGCTGAATTTTTATTGGCTCTAGCACGTGTGTGAGTGTCTGTCTGAATTCTTTAAGTGTTTTATATGTAGGATTGAGGTATCTGCAAATAGCAATCGCTTGCCTTACATCTTTCGAATCTGGATTTCTTTTATTGTCTGATTTCTCTGGCTAGAACTTCATATACCATGTTGAATAGACATGTTAAAAGTAGTAAAACATCTTATTCCTAATCATACGAAGGCTATTCTCAGTATTTCCCCTTTAAATATAATCTTGGCTGTGAGATCTTCATAAAATATCTTAATTGTGCTAAGAAATTTCCCATATATTTCTAATGTCTATTATGAATGGACGTTGAATCCTGTGAAATGCCTCTCAGTTGAGATGATCATATGTTTTTTTTCCTTTATTGATGTAGACATTACATTGTTTAATTTTCTTATGCAACTATCTTTGCAATCTAGAGATATATCTCATTTGGATATGCTGTAAATGCTATTAGTGTGATATTACAATTGGTTTTCTATTGTTTTATTGGGTATTTTTATATCTATATTGGTTCACAATTTCCTTTGCTTAAGATGGCTTTGGCCTTAAAAATGAATTGGAATGTTTTCTTTGTACCTGTACCATTGAAAAACAAAAAGCCCACTCAAGAGTTGTATTTATTTTTCTTCTTCTAGAACTGTGCCATGTGATATGCTGAACAACAAGACAGAGTGGGAACATGTCCCCTTGAACAAAACAAGACTATTAAAAAGGACAAAGAAGAAAATTATTAGTCTTGGCTTGACACCAGCAAGGCCTACTGTCAAGATTTATACTTCAAGCATTATACAAAGCTTCCATTTTGCCTCAAGTTTTGCTTTCTTTAAGAGTGATGATTTCAGAATTCCTATAGAGAGACAATTTAGAGGTAACGATATGGTTGAAGATAAATTCATTTCAGTATTAGTGTCAAGTCTATGTATATAGAAAGTACACTGCTTTGATACAAATGGTATGCACATTGAGGGACTTGAAATAGGAAGTGCCTGATGTAGCTGATGGATCTTTGAAAGTCGTCAGTTCAATGACTAAATGCAAAAACAAATCAAATCAAATACACTCATTTTCATTGAGTAACTTCCAATTCTAACACAATTGGATGGAGTAGAAAGACACTCGAGGCTTTCCAAGGCTGTCACCTTTAGAGAAGCAGACTGCCACAACCTTCTCTCTTTGAGCAGCTATTGGGTTTGAACAGACAACCTTTCTGATTGCAATCAAGCACTGAACCACCAGGACTCTTTCAGTCTGTTAGTTGACCCTCGGTAAAGATCTGCATTATGCACTGGTCAAGCATACCTTCAAAATTCAAAAAGTGGATATCACTCTATCTTTAATAAATTTCCCTTTGCTTTATCTGACAAATACATAACTACTGTGCTACCAGGAGCACCCGCTTAGCCACAGCACATAATAATTATGTTTTTAACATCTGCAGACACTAAAATCTAAAATCAAGTTTTCCTTGCTAGGGAAATAAATCTATAAAGTACAAAGATCAAACTATTGTTAATGATGTTTTTTATGAGGGGGATTAACAGGATTTTGGCAGAATAGTGCTTTTCTTCTTTTTAGCTTCTTTATTTCTCTTTTCATGCTCTTATGGGAAGAAACTATTAGGACTAATATGTTTTTAAAAAGAAAATGATATTCCTCCCAAGAGGAATCTTGCCTGAAGCAACCTTTTTTATATGGTGCTTCCTAACGCAGTAAGCCAGCCTTTTATAGACATGGTGCAGCACAGGTGTGTTAGAACGGCACTAATGAGCAGCATATGCTTATAGTTATATTTTCATTTATAGTGTCATCAGGGTCCAAGTAAGCCAGAATATTGAACATTTAAGTTTTTTTTAAAAGATGGAAAGATGCTGGGCTCTTAAAAATTAAGCATTCTCGGAATCATGATAAAATAAAATTTTGTTTGAACTATTAAATTGCATCCCAGTTACTGAAAATCATTCCTATGTGAAAATTACATAGAAAAATAGAAAATTGAGCTCCATGAAAAGCTGCATAACATATAGAGTCTGAGTGGGCAGTGAGGAGAAGATGTTTTTCTGGAATAGTGTTCTGGGAATACTCTGACCAACCTTGAATCTAGATTCAAAGTTAGCTCTGCTTTTTGTGACATTTACATAAGATCAGAATGAAACCAGACTGATGACCAAACTCGTCTTAGCTTCCACAGGGTACTGCAAATTACATGCTGGTCTCCTTAAACCTCAAGTTGGCTTATTTTCCAAAGTTAACCCAAATTTAGGTTTCATTTCATTTCATTTTGAAGGACCACTTCTTCTAGGATCAAAGCTGACTATGAATGCTTCTCCCCCTGCAACTAAAAAGAGTATCTGGCGCTAATATGAACGTATTGGATGAAAGCATATTATTGAGTTTTTTGTGTTTGAAGTCCTTGTTATACCTATTTAGAATAATAGGGGAACGACCTTGACCACTATATCTTTGGGGATTGCAAACAGGTTTAAAATATCAATATATGCTGATCTGTATAAAAAATAAATATGAATCTATTTCTATTTTTAGACCCAAGCAATTTAACAGCAAGAATAGAGGCAGTAAAAAAAAGTGACAGTGAATGCCCCAAAGTTCATGTTTTATGATGTGGCTGTTTGTGGATAAGAAAACTAGGGGGGAAATGGAAATGTTTTAAAATTCTGGACCATTTAGAAGAGAAGAGAATCCTTTCCAGTAGGACCCAAGGTTTATAAAGTCAATCATTAGTCCTGAGCAAAGGAGATGCAAGACAAAGATCGTAGAATATATTGTAAAATAGAACTATATATTTTGGATACGGAGGAAAGGAAACTAAGGTACACATCCCTATTTGTGTAGGCATTTCTGAAAGTGTGTGCCCTCCTCTATTCCTGGCACACTGCCTTAACTATTCAAGGGGCAGCATTGGGTAATATTTCATGAGTTTCACACATGCTTTTTTTAGTTGATCTCATTTCACACCGTCTCCAGGCCCACTCTCCACAGGTAAGTCTAGAGGTTTCAGATAAAGCAAACTACACTGATGTGTACATCAGAAGTAGAAGGGTTAGAAGAAGAAGAGTCTGGAAGACCTATAACTGCCAAGACCAGAAAATAACTCTGGCCCTTCTTGAAAATAGATTCCCTTTCCTCTTGCTACCAACATCCCTTGTTCTATCAGCTTTTTCCATGCTTGCCAAAGACAAAATAACATTTCCATGTGCCAAATCTCTCATCTTTGAATTGTTCCTTCCCCTTTGTTAATGAGGGAATCTCATCAAGTCAGTCAGTCTGTTTGTGAATTGCTTTTGAATCTGTGATTTTCTTAATTCTCTCACAATTACCACTGGAGCTTGATCATTGAACCTGTATTCCTTTAATATTCTCCATGTTACTGAAGCTGATTCCAGTCTCTCTGCTTCCTGATTTATTCTCTATATATCAGTTCCTTTCTCGGGAAAAAGATTATTTCCTGTAATAACACCTCTAAACTCTGTTCCAAGTTCTCAGGATCTAGCTCACAGTCAAGAATTCAACTGTGTTCTGAAAAACAGTTTTGTGGAATTTTGGTCTTTGAAGATTTTACCAATTAAGGTACTATGAGTTAGTTATACTGGAACAGTGTGGGTTATGATAAAAGGTAAAGGCCTAAAGGACATATGGCCAGGGGACAATAAAGACAGAGATTGTAGAAGGCAGAATTGTAATCCAAGAAACACCATGGATGACCAGCTGTCACCAGAAGTCAGGAAAAGGGCACGGAGCAAATTCTTCCCAGAGTGATGAGAGCCACAATGGTCACCATCTTATTCCAGGCTGCTGACCTTCAGAACAGCGAGAAAATAAATTTCTTTTCTTAAAAGCCGCGACACTTGCGGTGCTTTGTTACAGGAGTCCTAGGAAGCAAACACACCGATCCTCTCTACCCAATCAAATTCCTCATACCTTTTGACCCTTCACTCACTATCTCCACTTTGCTTTTTTTCTAAGTTTACTAAATTGTTTTCCCCGTTCACTTCCGCTATCCAACTCTTCTGTATCACCTTCCAGGGCCATATCAAATTCCCCCGACACAGTCTACTCTGTGACATATGGGCCTCATCAACTCCATAGTCTTCATGACCATATCATATACACCAAAAAATCCTCACTATGGAGTTGATGCAGACTCACATTGACCCTTTAAGCCAGGAAAGAACTACCCCTATGAGTTTCTGAGACTGTGACTCTTGATGGATTAAAAAGTCTCATTTTTTCTCCCATATCATATGTGTTGGTATCTAGATTCTGCTCTGGTTTGTTATTTTAAGTTTGTTTTATGTGTTTGAAATTTCCATCCTTCAACTGGAAAACAAGCTTGTTCTATATTAAGTTCTCTGTCATCTTCCTTTTCACTCAAGCCCACCATTAGATATAAGAAAGTAAAGGGCAGAATAAAAAGCATACAACTTAAAACCCTTGGATAGTCACTTGGACTTGGAAGAGGTTTCAACATGCTACACAAAACTTCATCTACAGGAAAGCGATAAGAAATATTTGACTTCATCCGACATTTCGTCAGCAGCACAGCTGGCAACACCACACAAGTTTTTGACCTTCCACTACAATTTCTGGCCTACTTAATTGGCCAGAATTCCAACTTCATCACTGGAATGCAAGGTATCGCCTATACAGTCTCTAACCACATTTATCAAGTGAAGCAATCATCTCTCGAATTAGGACTTTCTAGCTCTGCGAGGTTCTTTGTGATTTGGGGATGGTCTGTTTCATACCCTTACATCTGTAAGTTTCACATTCATTTCCCATGAAAATAATATTAGAGCAAGACATTGGTAAAGTCAGAGAAGATAAGAAATTAAAAGATGAAATAAATTTGATTTTAAACCATTCAACAGTTTTCACTTAAAGGATGCATGTAAAATATGCAAGCATGGTACCTTCAGTCAAATAGGCTATGGTTTTTATTCATGTGCTAAGAAAGCAGAAAGCCTTGTGAAGCCACAGCTACAGCTGTACCAGCACATCAGATGGATAATTAAGGAACATGATGTGAGTGAGCAATACACTCAGAATGGGGGAAATTTCTTCTCAATTAGGTCTTCCAACAATTTTATAAAATCATCAATGAAAGAAAAGTTGATTTTAGACTATAAAAACAGCATCAAGGATAGGATCATAGAATCCAGATTCTAAGAAAATGGTGTATAAAAACAGAATCTGAGAGTGATACAACAGTTCATTGAAATGAGTAGACCATGTTTATCATTCTTTCTTAAAATGTGTGGCCTAAAATTTCAGTAATCAAACCATAAGGGGTTGAAAATACCAAACTAGATCACCCAATTTATGTGTGGACAAGATTAGAGCTCACTAATGTGCTGACTCATCTCACTCACCCTAAGCATATTATTTTCAGATTTGACTTAAATGGCTAAGCTACCACTTTATCTCTTCTTTGTCCAAGTCAATCTATTCCCTCCTTCTCTTTTACAGTGCCAGCTTTTCTTCTTGCTCAGTATTATCAAACTGACCACAAATCTAATTAAGCTGTCCTGATGCCAAAATCCATGCTCCTGGAGAAATGCATCATGGAGCACATCTACGTAAGTGAATTAAAAGCACATCCAGGCAGGTATCTGGTGAATGTCTCAGTTCATCCTTGCATAATAAACAATGTTCTCCTGCTCATTCATTTGTCAGTCAGAGTAACTAAGGATTATTATTTGCTGAATGTACGTGACACCAGCAATTTTGCAAAGTCTGTTGGCAACAAAATCAAGTTAGAATGACAGAGTGAGAAATTAAGCAGAAGCCTGATGTAATTAGCCACAACAATCAGTGCTCTAATTTCTGATTTATTGTTTCCTGTTTTCCTGCTGCACTCCACTCTGTATATACTGTATGTACTTCATATAGGTCAGACAATGTCTTATCAGTCCTGGCAAAGCAAGAGGTCAGAGTTAACAATATTTATTTAAACATGCAGGATGCTTCTCGCTGCAATTAGGAAATAGCGATTACTAATAGGTCCCTGGCACTACTTCCTCATTTATACAATTTTTGGGAAAACAAAAGAAACAGAAAGAAATGGGATTCATTTCTTACATAGGCACAAAAGTTGGTTTAGTTCTCCCACCAGGAACATTTTTCTTAATCTCAAAAGATGAATGATTCCAAATGTGCCAAAAAAAAAGCTTTTCTCTAGCTGAATACTTACAAAAATATGGAAAATGTCTCCATTCTGATAGTGATATTTTATTGACAACACTCTGCTTACCAGCTATCTTAGACCACTTTGTAAATGATTCATTTAATGCAGAGAACACCTTCTTGTTTCCCATAAGTCAATAACAAAGAGTGGAATTTCTTCTTCTTTTATTTTTAATTTTTAGACCCTTTATTGAGGATTCATTAAATTCATCACAATCCATCCGTGCATCCAGTGTATGTCAAGCACATTTGTATGTTTGTTGCCCTCATCATTCTCGAAACATTTTCTGTCCACTTAAGCCTTTGGTACCAGCTCCTCATTTTTCCCCTTCCTCTCTGCTCTCCCCTCCTTCACAGACCCTTGATAATTTATAAATTATTATCATTTTGTCCTACTTGATATTGTCTCACCCACTATTCTGTTGTCTATCCCCAAGGGAGGATGTTATAAGTAGATCCTTGTAATTGGTTCCCCATTTCTACTCCACCTCCCCTCCACCCTCCCAGTATCACCACTCTCACCATTGGTCCTGAAGGGATCATCTATCCTGGCTACCCTTTGCTTCCAGTTCCTATCTGTACCAGGTCACATCCGATGGTGTAGCTAGATTTGTACAGTAGAATTGGGATCATGATAGTGGGGGAAAGAAAGCATTGAAGAACTAAAGGAAAGTTATATGTTTCATCATTGCTACACTATACTCTGACTGGTTCACCTTGGCTGCGACTTTTCTATAAGGGGATGTCCAAATATCTACAGATGGACTTTGGGTCCCCAGTTTTCACTCCCTCTCGTTTACAATGATATGATTTTTAGTTCTTTCATATCTGATACTTGATCCCTTCGGCACCTCGTGGTCACACAGCTGATGTGCTTCTTCCATACGGGTTTTGTTGCTTCTGAGCTAGATGGCCACACATTTATCTTCAAGCTTTTAAGGGCCCAGACTCTATATCTTTTGATAGCCAGACACCATCAGCTTTCTTCACCATATTTGCTTATACACTCGCTTTGTCTTCAGTGATTATATCAGGAAGGTGGGCAGACAATGGTATAATATTTTTGTTTTTTGATGCCTGGTACCTGATCTGTTAGACACCACGTGGTCACACAAACTGGTGTGCTTCTTCAGTGTGGGCTTCATTGCTTCTGAGCTAGATGGCTGTTTGTTTGCCTTTTAGACCCCAGAAGTTGTATCTTTTGAAAGCTGGACACCAACAACTTTCTTCACCACAATTGCTTATGCATCTGCTTTGTCTTCAGTGATTATGTTTAGCAGGTGAGCATCTTGGAGCTGCAGCTCAGGGAGAGGGAAGTGTCTAACCAGAGCACACGGGAAAAATGAAGGGAGAGGAAGAGAGAGTGGAACATATCCTGGCCCACCAAGCCTGGAGGACAATCCCTGCTCAGAACAGCCAATGCACAGAGTGGATCACATGGCCGGCTCCACTTGAGATACGACATGTCTCACTGATGGCTCTGCAGGGGACAACACTGGAGGCAGTGTGGGGATTGCACCCAATCTGACCCCACCACACAGAGGCAACACACTAAGGGCATGCAGCAGAGCGGTGGTGAGAGCAAAGCATGGAGGTCCTTAGGGAGTGCCAAGGACAGACTTTGGTTCCAGGCCTTTGCACCCCATCAGGCTTGATCAGAGGATATACCTAGAGGTCAACAAACAGACCTCAACTCTTTATAGGTTTTGATTTTTTTTATTATTTTATTAATTTATTTTTCTGGACATAGGTTATTTTGTTGTCATTGTTTTGCTTTTCTTGGTCACTTCATCTTGCTATGTCTTGGGTATTTGTTATGCATATTGTTATCTCTGCAGGTCTATCCAATAAGATATGCTGGGTGAACAGTGTAGAGGAGAAAACAACAGGACCAATGACTCCAGAGGTACATGGGAGAGGGGGAGGTAGGGAAATGGAGGTGGTGTTGACCAACTCAGGGACAAGGGAACAACAAATGATCCAAAATCAGTTGCAAGCAGTATGTGAGAGGTCTTTTCTTATTTTAAAAATAACTTTCGTTTAAATTGTGTGCATTTTGAAAATAAAAACCACTGAGTTTTCTTGGATTTTAATTTTATTTTTCTAAAGTCCAGCAACAAACATCTTAAGATTAAACACCATTATGATCCTCAAAATAACATCAACCTTTCTAAAAGTATGTCTATCACTCACTTCACAATCAACCCAAATGAAATTAAATCACTGGTCATATAAGAGAATATTTCACAGATTCTTTCAAAAACAAAGCAGAGAACATTTATATGATAAAATAAACTTTACTAGGGGTTCGTAATTTTAATTTCAAAAATATGCATATCACACTTTCTCAGAGCAAGATATACTCATAATATGATAGTATTATAAAATAGAGCATGCTCCCAAGGCCTTCAGGAAATCAGCAGAATGAAGTCAGACTTCAAGGCATTGTGGGACTTTCAAAGCACCTTAGTATGAGTGTCAACTACCTGATCTTTTTCCTGGTCATTTTTCTAATTAGTACCAGGGGAATGTCTTTTCTTTATCTCAACTTAATTTTCCTTATAAATAAAATGATGATTAATTTGTTAATAGTGTAAACAATTACTTTGACTCTGTTAAGCACTGCTTTTCCTTTGAATTAATTCTAGCAGCCTTATGAGATAGAAACTCTTATTTCTACTTTACATATAGGAAAAGTGAGACTTCAAAATTCAATGACATTCCAAGGCCACTAAACTGACTTGGAACAGGCTAATCTGTTCCTAAACCAAATGCTTAATCATATATATATATATATATATTTGAATCAAACACACATATAAATACAGAGGTAGTTACACAAAATATCTTAAACAAAAATGTAAACCTTCATAATCTCCACTGGAATTAAATAATGTGCTAGCCCCTCTGACAATTTGACTTCACTTGCCCAGGCCACTAGTTTGGTAGTAAGCCCTCAGGATGGGTTCTCACACAATGTAATCACTGCGATGAGGGGATATAAGATAACACAGTCACCTCTATATGCAGTCAACACGCATGTGAGGTGAAGCCCCTTGTTCAGGCTACAGTTCTGGTGCAACTTGAAGAATGATGTTTCAAGGATTGTTGCCTGGTCTTTTTTAAGCAGACTTTGTGAGAAAGCGAGTGCTATTGGATCTGGACCCTGCATCTTGATTGTTGACCTCCTGCCATATTGTCTACTGATCCCAGGAGCCACCAGTTGACTGGCAACCTTTAATTCATCTGACTTTTCATCTACAAGACTATGGTCTTCCTAATTCTTGGCTCATCAGCCATAGCAGCTACAAAAGTCAGAAGAAGCCTCCACTTTATCATCTGATCCATGAATTGGGCTTCACTTTAAATAAATCTCTTTCTATGTGCATACACATTTAAATGCCACTGAATTTACTTCTTTAGAGAACACCACCTAATACAGAATCCCATTATATTTATGTATAAGAATGGTTACATGAAATCCCAATAAATAATTTCAAACAAATACCAAGAAATTAATCACCAATATTTCTGGGTATTTACCACATTCTCAACTCAGAATTCCACTTCTTGAGATGGCAAGATTATTTAAATGCACCTTCTTCAATCAAGAAATTAGTAAGCAAATTGGGCATTATTGTTGGACATTGTGAGATATAAAAATAGTGAAATAATTTAGAAAAAGAAGCTCAGATCTCATAGCTAGAGCCTCAGGGAGCAAGGTCTGAAAGGAAATTTTCATAGATGCAGCAAATTAACATAATCTGACTTTAACTAGCAGACGGGTGTTACAAAGAAGGGATAGAAGGACAGAAGTATTAAGAAATGACTTTAATTTTTTCCAAGATATAAAGAAAAATGTGTGTGTACTCATAGAACAAAAAAAGAAGGTAGAACTCTCTATCTAAAAATATTTAAAGCAGTTTCTAAGTCATCATTATAAGGCTACACTGAAACAAGAAATATCCGTGAGAATGGAGAAGGCAAATATTACAAATAGATCCAAAGTAAACCTGATGATATTTTCTTTTTTTTTACCCAATCATACATTGATTTTAATACCTAATACAGTCAGAGACGGTGCTACCGAAAGAGAGCAAAGTTATACAGAAAAATCTTGCTGTCAGAAATTTCCTATTGAGGGCAATGAGTGTAGGGTTGTCCCAGAATAGTCACCTTACTTGCTGGAAGGGGATGGACTGAAAGCACTTACTAATGAAGATCAAGATTGCAACATTCAGTATGTATTGTATCTCAATGTAAAGAAAACTAGAATCCTCAGTATAATCAATAAAATTGAAATTGAAGGAGAAAATGCTTACACTATAGAGGATCTCATTTTGCTTGGATCTGCAAGCAACGCTATAGAAGGAGAAATAAAAAAATCACATAACGTATCATGATGGGCAGATTTGCCACACAAGGCCTCACTCATTATAGGGTTGAAGAGGCAGGATGTCACTTTGAGGAACGAGGTGTGCCGTAACAAAGTCATTGTGCTTTCAATCATCTCTTAATAAGGTGAAAATTGAATACTGAACAAGAAAGACCTCAGAAGAATTTATGCTTTTGAATTACAGTAATGAGAAAGGATATTAAAAGTACCGTGATTGCCAGAATAGCAAGCAAATGTGTTTTGGAAAGAGTACAGCCAGAATGTCTATAGAAGCATGGATGATGAGACTTAATGCACCTTGTACATGTGATCAGGGAAGGTGAGTGCAGAAAAGGAAGAAGCACTAGAAGGTGGATTGTCATGATGGCTACAACAATGGCTTCAAACATATCAGTCATGAGGACGGCACAGAAACAAGCAGTGTTTCTTTGAATATATGGTGTTATCCATTGAAAGTGACTTGACAGCACCTAACAGCAACTAAATAACGAAATGAATACATTATGTGTGTAATGTATATAACATATACATTATACCTAGACCTATTATATACAGGGAGTTTCTGTTATATATAATATTTATATGTGTGTATGCATTATATATTACATTTATATATATATTTCTGCACATACTAAGGAGTCCTAATGTTGTAATGGGTAAACCCTCAGCTGCTAACATCAAAGTTTGCAGTTCAAATCTCCCTAACAGCTCCTCAAAGAAAGATCTGGTAATATACTCCCATACTTGGGGCTTAAGTGGAAAGAAAATTTTTTGAAAATGATGATGGCAACAAGTGTACAAATGTGTTTTGCATACAATGGATGGATGGATGGATTGTGATGGGAGTTGTATAAGTCCTCAAAAAATGATTTTTAAAAATGTTTAGAAAATAATGATGATATCATATGAAGAAATATGCTTGGTACAATTGATGTATGGGTTATTATAAGAGCTGAAAGGGCCCCCAGTAAATAATCTTAAAAAAATAAAAATAAAAAAATAAAGTATAACCCAGAAGATTCCATGAGGTAGATCAGCTCTGCCATATGGGTTAGAATGAGTCATTAAACAACTTAATAGCATCCAACAAGAGCAAACACATTGTATATCTTATTTAATATAAATATACTCATACTTTTTGTGGTGTTGCTGATTTCCTTATTCCACATTATTTTCTGTGTTGAGTTCATTTGTTCATAGGTTTCCTCATCTTGTTCTTCAGTTCTGTGTTTTATTCTTTGCCAATTAAAAATAAATTGTAACTTTATTCTTTTTGTGATTTTTGATCACAAAACTTTACTTTTGATGAGTTTTATTGCTTTCCTTTGAGATTACTCCATAATTTATTAGTTTCTTACCATATTTAGAACAGCCTGCTTTATCTCAAGATCTACTTGATTTTTCACTTCATTCAAAAGTTCTGTAATTACAATATTTCTTCTATTTACTATGCAATCATCTTTTTTACAAATTGATAACCATGGCTTTCTGTTTTCAGCCTTGTAGGTTTGTATTATTTTGGATACTTGTCTATCTGAGTTCATTTATAGATGGAGCTGTCATGTATGTTACTCTGAGATTGTTGTATGTTGCTTTTACATCTCTGTCCAGAAAACTCCCCTTAGCATTTCTTGTAAGTTTGCTTTGTTTTTTTTGTTTTTTTTTTTTTTTTGCAAAATCATTTAGTATCTGTTTATCTGGATATGGCCTAATTAAATTATTGTATTCGAGGTACAATTGAAATACGAAGGGAGTGCAAGGGAGCGGCAAGGAAAACAAAGCAATGAAGAAATCCCCAAAATTGATTTCAGAATCGGTGAGTAGGCCATGGGACTTCATCAGATCTGATGAGAAACAATCAGAAGGGTCGGCAGATATACCTGGACCTCTTTATAGACTTTTTTGTTCCTTTTTCTTTTTCTTATTTTTTTTCTCATATCTAACCATATAAGATAGGCAGGATAAGAAATCCCAAGGAGCAAATAATGGACAGATGGCTCTGGGAGTACATGGGAGAGGGGGAGAAGGGAGAAAGGGAGAGGGCTAGCTAATAAACCCTGGGAGAAGGGCACAAAAGGAAGTCTCAAATCGATGGTGAGGAGGGGACCGAATATCTGGTGGGGTTTGATCAACTGCACTGCAGCCAAGAGAAAGTACTGAGAGTCAAATGAAGGGAGAAGGTGGACAGAAGGAAAATAAAAAAGAAATATAGAAAAGAACCAGGAGGCAGAAGACATATGGAAGTACAAATATAGGCATGCACAAATGTAAATATGTAGATATATTAATAGGGATATATGTCTAAGTGCATATATTTAAATGTTAAGTATTAAGGTAGCAAACATACATTGGGTTACTGCTCAAGGACTCCCTCTATGCAAGAACAATTTTTCTAATAATTTGTCATTCTGTGACGCTCACTTTACTGTCACAGTCACTGAAGTCAAAGTGCACAATTAAATGTGGCGAAGAAAGCATATAGTTCCCAGCTATGAAAAGAGTCTGGAGTCTTAAAGGCTTGATGTTAAACAAGCGGCCATCTAACAGAGAAGTAACACATCCACATGGAAGAAGGACACCAGCCTGTGTGATCCACAAGATCAGATATTAGGCATCAGCAGACTGCAATCAAACAAATATATTGATACAAATGATGGGGATTGGAAAGGAGACCCAATGCCCATCTGTGGAAAATTGACCATCGCCTCACAGAAGAATCACAAGAAGAAATGAGTCAGCCAAGGGGCTGACTAGTTCTGTAATGCTTCCTCCCCACCACTATCATGGCTCTAGTTCTACCTTACAAATCTGGCTAAACAAGAACATGTACACTGGTATAGCAGATAAGCATTGTCAACACATGGAATCCAGGACAAATTAAACCCTTAGAAACAGTAAATCCAGTAGCCATACCATGAAGGTAAAGAAAAGGGTGGGGGAGGGGAGGAAGGAGAAAAGCAGGGAAACGATTACAATGATCAATATATAATCCCATACCGTTAAACCCATGGGTGAACAACAGAAACATGGTAAAAGGAGACAGTGGATGCAGTGTAAGATATGAAAGTAATTTATAATTTTCAGGAGTCCGTGAGGGTGGCAGGGTGGATGGGGGAGGGGGGAAGAAACTTATAACAAGGACTCAAACAGAAAGAAAACGTTTTGGAAATGATGATGGCAACATATGTACAAATGTGTCCAAGGCAATTGATGTATGAATTGTTATCAGAACCCCCAATAAAATGACTTATTCATTTTTCTTGTTTTTTTTAAATCATTTTATTGGGTGCTCATACATCGCTTTTCATCATACATATTTCAATACATAGTTACATATACTGTGTCAAGCACCCTCACTTGCCTGTCCTCGTCAACATTCTCCCAACATCTGCCTTTCCCCTTGGGCCCTTGATATGAGCCCCCCTTCCTTCCCCTTCCAACCTTTCCCCACTTGGGGGCAGTTTGACTCATTCATTAAAAAACAAAAAAGTCATTTTTTTTTCTTAAACGTGCAAAGACTGGGTTAAAAAAATCAAGAGGTAGGAATTCCTCAAGCTGAATGAAAAGTGGTGCATACATGTTTTCCATTTTGGCACACCACTAAGAAGATAGTGATCAAGCCTGATGACGCCTCCTTAGGGGATGTAGTTCTTTTACACGAGATGCTGTGGAGAACAGGTCTTTGTCTTACCTCTCTTTTCTTTCCTGCCTACTGGGATCCTGCATCTAGCTTCTGCAACATGCCGCCTGCTGACAAGGAGAGCCAAATTCTCCCAATAACTGCAAATCCACATGACTCTGCACTTACTGGATTGTGATCTCCCATCCTACCACTGCCAGCTTCCTGCATCTTTGGCCAGAAGTAGCATGAGCTGCCTCTTGGGTATGAATTTAGTTACAGTTCTTTCTTTACACTTTTATTGGAACAATTTATATATCATAAAATTGAATAGTTCCATCACTCAAATATATCAAGGGGGGAATTGTACCATCACCACCACATCCATCCTAAAGCATTCCTCCCCACATAATTAAATCACTTCCAGAATGAGTTGTGCAATCACGATCGACTCCAGTGCTCCCTCCCTCCCACCTTCATGATTGACTCCCAAATTCCCCTTTCTCTAGCTATCACCCATCCCCTTTGAAACCATGTGATCACATAGGCTATTTCTTTTTACTTTCCTCTTGTCCCATTGTCATGCGTGGCCTTCATTCAGTAATTCCTTGAGATTACATAGCCCTTAATTAAGCCTCACTAGGCATCCTACACCCTTCTCTTAAACGATTTTAGTTCACTTGTTGTTCCCTTGCCCCTTCCTTTCTCCCAGCTCCTCCTCTTCCATGTTCCTCTGGAGCCATTGCTCCCATTGTTTTCTGCTCTGAATTGTTTATGCTATCTAGCTTATCTAGATAGACATGCAGAGACAAAAATAAGCACAAAAACAAGGCAAAGCCAAACAAAACAACAAAGGAGGACAAAACCAACAGTAACAAAACACAGCAAAGTAATAACAAAACACAACAGCAAAAAAGAAAGTTGAAGACAAAAAGGAGAAACACATAAATAATTCCAGGTCTGTTTTTTGACCTTTAGGAGTGTTTTCCACGAGTCTGATGGGGTGTCACATACTCTACTCAAAGTCTATTTTTGGTATTCCCTGGGGACTTCATCTGTTTGCTCCTCTTGCTGCTTTGTGGTAAGCCCTTAGTGTGTCTCCTCAGTGTGATGGGGTCAGATTGGGCACAATTCTGGCACTGTGTCTCCAGTGTTGTCCCTCATGGCACTATGGTTCAGTGAAAGATGTGTATTATGATGGTACATAGCCTCTATGTACCTTGTCTACTCTGAGTAGGAATATCATACTTCAGTCTTGGTGGGCCAAGATTTGTTCCACACTCTTCTTCACTCTTCATTTGCTCTAATCAGATTTGTCCTTCTCCGCAAGCTGTAACATTAATGCTGTCCTTTGAAGTGCAATCTTCTGGGGAAGAGAGGTGGAGTTTCTCATCCTTCTGATTGAGACCAACCTCACATATATCTCTTAGTCTTTCTCTCCCTCTCCTGTGGAGATCTAAACAATATCATCCCCTTGAGTAGATTAGTGCTCTGCTCCCCACCCCACCCATCCCCGTGTCCTTTTCTCTCTCTCTCTCCTTCTTTCACCCTTCTATTTAGTTGATTGCAATTTGTATCCCTGGATGGGGTTTGCCCTCTGCCATAGTACCTGGACCTCACCCCAGGAATGTATGTATATAATAGCTTTTCCCAATATGTCCCATTTTTTAAGCTTACTTCAGTGGACTCATGTGGTACTTGGCCTTTTGTGTTTGGCTTACTTCACTTAGCATAATCTCCTCCAGCTCTTCCCATGTGGCAATGTGCTTCACACATTCATCACTGATTTTTAGGGATGTATGTATCACAGTTTTTTGGTCCATTCATCTGTTGATGGAAATCTGGGTTGTTCCAACTCCTTGCAATTGTGAACTGTGCTATAGTGAGCATTGGAGCACAGATGTCTGACTGACTTGTTTCTAGCCCCTCTGGGTATAAGCCCACTAGGGGGATTGTCCAGTCAGATGGTAGTTCAGTTTCCATCTGTTTTAGATATTGCTAAATCAATTTTCATAATCATGAACATATCTACATATCTACATATCTCACTGCAGTCCCTTCAACAGTTGTTACTTTCTGATTTTTTGAATTGGGCCATTTTTGAGTGTGTTAGGTGGTATCTCATAGTTGTTTTAGTTTGCATTTCTCTTATTGCTGATGATCAGGAACATTTTCTCATGTGTTATTGGCCATTCATATTTCTGCTCTTGTGAAATTTCTGTTCAGGTCTTTTGCCCATCTCTTTAGTGGGCAATTAGTTTTTTCTTATAGTAAGCTAGCAAAGTATTGTGGATTTTAGGAATAAAGTCTTTGTCGGGGATGTGTCATTGCTAAATATGTTTCCCAGTCTATGACCTCTCTTTTTACTCTCTTGGTGAATTCTTTTGATACACATAGATGTTTTATACTCAATAATCCCAATATCAATTTGTATCTTTCCCTATTTTTGATAGCCTTTGTATTCCCTGCACCAATGTTTACAGGTTAGTCCCAATTCCCGCAGTAATGGTCCTAATAGTTTGAGGTTTTACTTCAAGGTCTGTGTTCTACCTTGAGATATTTTTTGTGCATAGAGTGAGGAAAAGGTCTTGCTTCATTTTCCTGCAGGTTACTATTCATTATTTCCAGCACCACTTATTGAAGAGGGCATCCACTTCCCATTTGAAATTTGGGGGGTCTTTATCAAAAATCAGTTGTCTGTATGCTGATGTTTTTTCTTTCTGGGTTTTCAGTTCTTTTCTATTGGTCCGAGTATCTGCCATTATACCAATGCCATATGGTTTTGATCACTATGGCTTTATAATATGTGCTAAAGTCAGGTAAAACAAACCTTCCACTCTATCCTTCTTGAGGAGTTCTCTGCAAATTCTGGGCTTCTTCCTTCTCCATATGAAGTTGGTAATCAGTTTTTCTAATTTTTGAAGAAGGATAATGGTTTTCATATTAGGATAGCAGTAAATTTTATAGTGCCTTAGGCAGAATTGACACCTTTACTGTATTGAGTTTGCTGATACATGAACATGGGATATTCTTTCATTTGTTGAGGTGACACTTGGTTTCTTATAATAGTGTTTTGTAGTTTTCCACATACAAATCATTTGGTTTTTTTCAGTCAGGAATATCCCTAGATTTTCAATTTGTGCTTGGATATTGTGAAAGGTACTACTTTTTTGATCCCCTGTTCTTTGGTTTTATCCAATGTAGATAGCAGTTCAATAGACTTCTCTCTTCTGATCTTGCATCTTATCACTCTGCCAAATTCCTCTGTCACTTCTAGTGCTCTCCCTGTGCAGCTTTTGCATATATGAAATCATATCATCTGCAAATAATGAGTTTCTCTTCTTCATTCCTCAGATGAATACCTTTGATGTCTTTTCTTTGCTTTGTTCTGTTACTTAGAATCTCTGATATGATGTTAAATAGAGTGGGGAAAAGGGGCCTCCTCCTGGTCCCCTTTTCCAGAGGGTTTTTTATCTTTTCTCCATTGACTACCACATTGAGTGTTGGCTTTTCATATATAGCTTGTATTATGTTGAGGATTTTTCCTTCCATTCCAATCTTTTTGAGTATTTTAAACAGAAATTGGTATTGGATATTGTCGAATGCTTTTCCCACATCTATCAATATTATCATGTGGTTCTTTTAGTTTTTCATTTCAAGGTGGTGAATAATACTGATGAATGTCAAACCATCTTAGCATCCCTGGTAAGAATCCCACTTGGTCATGGTGAAGCATTTGCTTTATATATTTTTGTATTCTGTTTGCCAGTAATTTGTTAAGAATATTTGAATTGACGTTCATTAGGTATATTCATTTGTAGTTCTTCATTCTTGTGGGATCCTTTGCCAGTTTAGGTATCAGAATAATGCTAGTTTCATTGAAAGAGTTCAGGAGTTTGCCATCTTTTTCTATGTTCTGGAAGAATTTATATAAGATTGGTGTCAGTTCTTTCCTGAATGTTTGGTAGATGTCTACTGTGAAGCCATGTGCTCCAGGTGGTCTTTTATTGTTGCTGGTATTATCTAGATAACGTTGTCTTTTTATGTATTGTTATAGGTTTGTTGAGATTATTGATGTCCATCAGAAATAGTCTAGGGAGGGACTGTTTTTCCATGAATCTATCCATGTTTTCCAGGTTGTTGAATTCATGGGGGTACAGTCCTCCATAGTACTCTGTAATTATCCTTTTAATTTCCTTAGGGTCTCTTGTAATGTGCCCTTTCATCCCTCATCCTTGCCATTGAAACTTGCGCCTTCCTTTCTCTGGTTAGGTTTGCCAGAAGTCTGTTGATTCTGTCCATCCTTTCAAAGAACTAACAACAGCATTAATTTTTTTTCCCATAGTTTTCTTGTTTCCCCTCCCCTGAATATCAGCCCTGACTTTTAAAATTTCTTTATTTTGCTATAAGTAGTATAGTCCTGTTGACTCTGCTCTAATTGCTGTAAATTTTGTTCCAGCATATCAATTATAAATCTTTCTTCCTTTTTCATATGTGCTTGTATAGTTATCAAACTTCCTCTGATAATTGCTTTTGCTGTGTCCCATAAATTTTGGTGTACCATATTCTCATCTTTCTGGAAATCTCCTAATTTCTTCTCTCATCTGGGCAAGTCCCCACTCCTCTGGTAATAGTTATTCATCCATCAATTGTTTGTCCTTGTTTTCTTCAGTATCTTTTTGTTGATTTCCAGCCTTAGGATGCAGTGGTCATAAGGTCAAAGAGAGAAGTCTATAATATCTGATGTGCTTTAATTTACACAGATTCAACTTGTCTCTCAGCATGTGGTCCATTTTTTAATATGGGCCATATGGGTTTGAAAATAATGTGAATTTGGGGGCGTATGTGAGTGGAGAGCTCTGTGAATATCTATTCAGTCAAATTGCCTAACTGCAGCGTTTAGATCTGCAGCCTCCTTGCGGAGTTTCTTTCCCTGTAATTTCTCTTTCTCAGAGATCAGTGTATTCAAGTCACCTACTAAAATTGTTGAGCCTGTGATTTCTTTTTAATCCTTCAGAGCACTGATTCATGAATTCCATGAGGCTATTTTTTGGTGAGCATATGTTTAATATTCTCATTGATTCTTAGTCTACTGTTCTCTTGAGCATTATATAGTGTGTCTCCTTGTCTCTTGTTATGGTTTGCATTTTGACATCAATTTTATTTGAGATTAGTATTGCAGGCCCTGCTTTTTTGAATTGTTATTTGCTTGGTATATTTTTCTCCAGCCTTTGATTCTCAGCCTATTTTTGTCTGCAATCTTGAGATGTGTCTCCTATAGGCAACAGAACAAGGGGTTGTGTTTTCTAAGTCAGTATGCTAGTCTTTGCCTTTTTAG
Source organism: Nesogale talazaci (assembly GCA_004026705.1). Taxonomy (NCBI): domain Eukaryota; kingdom Metazoa; phylum Chordata; class Mammalia; order Afrosoricida; family Tenrecidae; genus Nesogale; species Nesogale talazaci. The sequence goes on along the minus strand of PVJH01013574.1, from coordinate 8,481 downwards.
GCATAAACTTATTCCATTGCTATTTAGGGTTATTACATCCATCTGTGAAATCTATGATGTCATTTTATGTCTCTTATGTTGGGTATTTCCTACCTCCATTTCTTATGCATGGGTTGTGTATGTGTATGTGTGGCTCATTCTTGCCTTCTTTCCACCATTGAGTCAATGTTATCTTGGTGACTATATTCCCATTGTTGGTCTTTGGGTGGAGTTGTTCTATGTGGGGGTCCCCTATTTGTGCTTGGTGAGTGCTTTTCCATCTACCCACACTGGGTCAGCAAGGATATTTTGTAGGGCTGGGTTCCATTTAACATATTCTTTGAGTTGTACTTGTCCAGGAAAGACTCTCACATCTCCATCAACCTTGATATATAACTTGGCTGGCTACAGTAGTCTTGGGTTTGCATTATTTTCCTTCAATTTTTGGATTATATTGCTCCACTCTCTCCTTCATAGTGTCCTCTGATGGACTGAGCACATTCTTATCTGCTTACCTTTATATGTGACTGCTTGTTTTAACCTAGCTCTTTTCATGATTTTCTCCTGTTCCTCAAGATTGGATAGTTTAACTAATATATGTCTTATTGGCTTCTTGTTGGGATTCACTCTGGCTGGTGTTATTTCGGCCTCATGACTGGTTGCCTGGTTTGCATCCACTAAGCTGTGGGAGATTTCCTCCAAGAATTTCATCATTGACTAGTTTTGTCATTGACTTCTTTGATATGTTTTTCTCCAGTAATCCTATTATTCTTGTGTTACTCCACTTCAAAGCATCAGCCATAGCTCTCAGGTTTTCTTCAGCTTCTCAGATGGACTTATTTGTGTTTTTTCCACGTTTGCTAATGTCTGCTTAGCTGTTCTCTAGCTCATTGATGTGATTCTCTGCCTCCTCCAGTCAGTTGGTGAAGTCTTGCTACTAGTTTTGATATCTCATTCCTATCTCTTGTACTTCCCTTTGGTGCTTGGCCTTTATCTCCTCCATCATTTCATCCATTTTCTGTAGTGTTTTCCTCATATCCTGAATTACTCTAAGCAGTATTCTGAAGATCTCTTTCTGTGGTTGGTCAATATCTGCCTTTTCTATGACTTGCTCTTAGATTCAGGTCATCCTCTGACATTGGATTTTGTTTCTTTTTTCTTGTTTAAGTTATGGAAGCAGCTTGCTGTCTTATTGTTGATTGATTAGAGCTAGATGCCATTTTACCTGGGAGTCACAGAGCCCTGGACACTCTTTGGAAGGTTGGTATTGGTGTTTTTGCAGGCTGCTATAGCCAACATCTTTAAGGGGTTGTGTTTCACCTTGTCCCACTGGGGTTTTCCTCTAACCCTAGCCTAGGCATCATGCTCCAGCCACCTTCAGGCCTCCATAGGGGCTCTTTGCAGCTGTGCACTGTCCGGTCTGAAGAACAGTGTTGGACCAGGCATGGGAATGCATAATTTTGGGATGGGGTGAGGGTTGGGTGGTCTGTTCCCAGCTAGGAGCATTTTGTACAGAAAGGCGGGTGAGAAGGGCAGCCCTGCTGCTTCTGCTAATGCACAGCTCCACTGCCAGGAGCACAGAGGGCAGGAAGCATTGAGCGGGGAAAAGGTAGAACAGAAAATGCTGGCCTCCCGATGAGCAGGCCAGTCTGTCAATCTGGAGATAGCTCATGAGATCTCTGTGTGGATGTGGCCTTCTCCTGAGAATCCTGAGAAATGTGGTCATGCCTTCTTGGAGGCAGAGACACTCTCTCTCTCTCGGTTCACTTCCTTGGAGACTTTCTACTGAAAAGGATTACTTCCTGTGAGACATCATTGAGAAGAAGTCACATGGAGCTATGCTAATACCCTAATCTGGATAAGCCACATGGATTCAAGCAGCACTCTGAAGCCAGAGGAGCCACTTGGAGACCCCTGCCAGCACTGAGATGTTTACAACGCCACTGGAGCCAAAGGTATTCTACTCATTTGGCTTGTGATCATCTTGCATTTGGCATCATTGCATGTGTTTCATGAGTCTGAAGAAGACTTCATAGACTGGCGTTGAACATATGGGCTAATATCAGACTTGAGACTTGGCCTGGGTTGGAATGCTTTCATAATGTACACTTACCTTTTCTATACAACTCTCTCTTATATACATATGCATGTTTATGAATTTGTTCCTCTATTCTCCCTGGACTAATAGAGTGGGTGTGTATAAAGAAATCAAAGTGAAAGACTATACTTTGCTTCTTTCAATGTACCAAGAATCACATACTTTGAGCGAATAAGCACATACTGAGTTTTCCAAGAGTTGCTTACAGAGCCAGTGTAACTCTCAGGTCCTATCCCTACTTTACTGCAGTGAATTTGTGGTACAAACCAGAATTTCCTCTTGACCTTAATTTTATAATTTAATACCAATATTACTTACATTATTAGTTTTACTGGTAGAGCAGGAGCAAGTTAGAGTCCAGCTGTGACCCTAGGGCAAGCACTTTGTGGCTGCTGTCACCTTCTGACAGTTTAGGCTGTTAATTACCTCAATCAACTAGAACACAGCACCTCTCTGTCTGCCAGCTGGCAGGCTCCGCTTCAGAAGCCACAGCCTGGGAAGATTTAAAACCTGTAAAAAGGGCTGCTATGTAAACAGTTTATTGAATAATATGTAATGGTAACCGTAGATTTGCATCACTAATCAAAGGTTGGTTCTGCTATTGTGCCTTGATAGTTTAGCAAAGAAGTAAGATAAAATAACCTTTGTGTATACCTTCTTTTTCCAGTATAGTGGAACTAGGGATTCTAGATCGGGAGGTATTATGCTGGTGCATTGAAGGAAGGTGGATTATTTAGTCCTGCCAAAAAGAAAGATAAGTCGACATTTCTATTGCCTTGCAGAAACTACACAGTATGTGAAAAAAGTTTAAGCCCATTTCTGGTTAAGGCTATTATATGGATATGTACTATAATGTAATCTGACCCCACAGTGTTTGGATTATATTTCATATAGCTGTTTGTGCTTGTTATTCTATTCTGACCAGAATGACTGTTAACATTCCACTGATATTTAAAGTACATTTTGAACAACAAGCACTCTAAACCCATTGCCATAGAGTCAGTCCTGACTCTTAGAAACCCTATAATAGGTTGCTGAAACTACAAATCTAACCAGAGCAGACTTATTTTTATCCCCCGAAGTAGCTGGTTGGTTTGAGCCACAGGCCTTGAGCTTTGCAGCTCATGTATAATGCACAGTGCCACGAGTGCTCTTTACATTTTTCAAAGCCACACTCAAATTTTTGTGATTGTGACTCTTTCAAATCTCTTTATTTCTCTACAGAAATTTTTAAATGTTAATTTATTAGACTATGGAATAATAAAAATATTTTTTTGGTTGGGGGGGCATCACTGCTCTCCGGTGGTGGGAATAGGTGGCCCAGCCCCACTGCTGGAATTGAACCTCCGTCCCAGTGGGCCGCAGTCCCGCGCACAACCACTACGCCACTGGGGCTCACCCCGAAATAATAAAATATTTTTAAGATGACCATCTTTAATTCTACAGAATCTATTTGGAGATTATAATTCAGAAACATCTGGTCTTTGTTGATTTAATGGCCGGTTTCATAAGCCAAGTGGCTTAAATTCAAATCACAATTAAAGTCTAAATTATTCACTTGCTTTAAAAGAACAAAAGCAAGCATAATCCATATAGTGAAGAACAAAATCAAGCATAATTCGTGTAATAAAAATCCATATGATGAAATAAGTGAGCTTTTTAAGCTAAGAATTGAAACCAAATTAGTATATAATTTCCTTTAATTCATTGGTTTTTGGCATTCTTTATTAGCCTTAAGGACCTCTTTTTAGGGTTTCTAATATTGTCCTACTCTTGGGGGGCAACATGTTTTCATAGAGCTTTTCAGTCTTATTTATAATAAAGCCTATTAGCAACCTGTGTTAAACAGATCATGCAACCTTGCTTGCTGAAAGTAAACTTGAAGTATGTGTGGATAAGGATCAAGGAATGCAGCCATCAGTATGGATTACAACTCAAGGTAAAGAAAACAAAATTCTCAGAACTGGACCAAGAGGTAACATCTTGATAAACAGAGAAAAGACTGATGTTGTCATGGATTTCTTTTTGTTTAGATCCACAATCAATATTCATGAGGAAAATAGTCAAGAGATAAAATAGTGCATTGGAGTTAATCCTTCTGCTATAAAGAATTCTAAAGGGTTAAAAAGAAATGATGTTACTTAAGGACTAAGATAACTCCTGACCCAAGACATGGTATTTCAATTGCCTCATATGCATGTGAAAGTCGGACATTGACTAAGGAAGACTTAAGAGAGAAAAAAAACCTCTTAGGCAATGAATATAAGAAGCACCTTAGATTGCCAAAAGAACAAACAGGTCTTTCATTGAAGAAGTAGGGTCAAAATATTCCTTTAGAAACAAAGATAGTGAGACTTCATCTCAAATACTTTGGACATTTTGACAGGAGATAGTCTCTGAAGAAGGACACCATGTTTTGTAAAGTGGAGGGGAAGTGGAAAAAGAAGAAATCTCTCAAGTACACTTGAAACTAAAATATCCTCAACACAGACACCCTGGGTGCAAAGGATGTGCTCTTTTGCTGGGCTGGTCATATTGATCAGAGCCTCTGCATTCCAGTGTTGTGAATCTGCCAGAAAAGGCCCCCATCCCACAGCACAGTCCCACTCCCCTCTCCCAGCCTACTTCTATCCCTGCCAATCCTATTAATGTGAATTGTAATCCATGATAAGCCACTTATGCTTAGAGCAAGCCAAAAATTCTTTTAGAGGTTGATAGCCAGACCAATCATTTGGGGGAAATTGTACCCCCAGGGTCAGAAAGATCACACAAAAGAAAGTCTATTGTCACACACACACCATCCAAGCATTCTGCAAGTTAAAATGATAAAGACATTTGTTTTGAGAAGAGTTTCTTTACTTTAGCCATCTTTGTCTGAACTCCACAGAAGCAAAATTTGCAACATATTTTCTCCCCTTCTGTCCATCTGCCTCTAGTTTACAAGATTACTACGTGCCACACAAAGTAAAATGTACTTTCTAAAAAACATCTCTCAATCATTTTATGCAACAACCTTTTGAGCTAGACAATAAAATTATATTCATCTTACAGATAGTGTGTAATTATCCCAAAGTCAATTACAGAGCCCATAATTTGTTAAAGCAAAAATTCAGTACAAAGTCTTTCTGACACCTAGGTTCAGACACTTAGCCACTTTTTTAACTCACCAAACTCACTGCCCACTTTGTGCCAACTCTCAGAACTCTTATTCTCCTGTAGTACAGGGTGATGTTATCCCTGGGAGCTGTATGAAGAGAGAAAGCTTCATCTTTCTCTCATGGAGCAGGTAGTAGTTTTGAACTGTTGGTCTTGTAGTTAGCAGTCCAATGTATAACCACTCTGCTACTATACCACTTCTGCACTACCTCCTAATTATCAGAATTTTCTTGAAACTCCTTGTGATTCATAGGCTGTTCTTTTTTCAGCCAGATTCTTCTCAATATAGAAATTGTTCTTCATTCCCAGAGCTACTTCTTGTTCATGTTGACAATTATTTTAGTTTTTTTAACTAATGTGATAGCAACATCTCCATTGCTTCTCTTGAGTTCCATAACTTTGAATTTCATTTTGGCTTATGCTTCTCCTTTTCACACAATAATTGCATCTTTCCCCTTATAATCACTTCTTAGTTTATGGTATCTATCCCATTGAGAGTTTTCCTCCATTTTACTGACTCTTTATCAACATGATGTCATTTTCCATGGGCGAATCTCTCCTGATAAAATGCCCAAAAAACATGAGAGGAAGTGTCACCATCCTTACTCCTTAGGAGTTGTATTCCTGCAGTACTTCTTCCAAGAAGGATGTGTTTGTTCTTCTGGCAGTCTGGGGCACTTTCAATATTTTCCTCCAACCTCATTATTCAATGTTTTCATTCTTCTCTGGTTTCCTTACTCCTTGTCCAACTTTCTGTTGCATAGGAGGTGACTGAAAATATGCATAAGTAAATGTGGTGAAGAAAAATGATGGTGCCCAGCTATCTAAAGATATAGCATCTGGGGTATTAAAGGCTCGAAGATAAACAAGTGGTCACTTAGCTGAGAAGTAACAAAACCCACAGGAAAGAAGCACACCAGCTGAGCCCCGGTGGCGTAGTGGTTGTGTGCAGGACTGCGGCCCACTGGGATGGAGGTTCGATTCCAGCTCCATGAAGCAAAAGCTGGGCCTCTTACTCCCACCACCTGAGGGCAGTGATGCCCCCCCTATAAAAAAAAGAAAGAAGCACACCAGTCCATGTAATCAGGTACTAGACATCTAAGACCCAGAACAAAATCATACTCAAGATGAATGGGTGGAGGTGGAGTTCATGGACCCATGCTCAACTGTACACAATTGGACATCCCCCTAGAGAGGGGTCACAGGGAAGAAATGAGCCAGTCAGGGTATAGATAGCACCAATGAAACACACAGCTTTCCTCAATTTCTTTAATGCTTCCCTTTGCCCACTCTCATGACCTCAATTCTACCTTACAAGTGGGATTAGATCAGAACATGCACACTGCTATAAATAAGAACCAGCAACACAGTGAATCCAGGATAGATACCCTCCCCCACCTAGGGCCAAAAATGAGGGTAGAAATACCAGGAGGATTAGAGGAGGGTGGGGGGGAGAAAGAGGGAATCGGTCACAGGATCAACCTATAACCCTCTCTCAGGTGGACAAACAATGGAAAAGTGGGTAAGAGGCAGTGGAGAATGATGTAGGATACGAAAATAATAATCTGTAACTTATCAAGAGTTTGCGAGGGACAGAGGCCTGGGGAGAGAGGAAGAAGAAATGGGGAGGTGATATCAGGGGCTCAAGTGGGAAGAGAATGCTTTGAAAATCATGATGGTAGCCAATGTGCAAGTGTGCTTGACACGCTGGATGGATATATGGATTAGGATAAGAGATACAAGATGCCCCCATAAAAATATTTAATAAAAAAAAAGATATCCTAGCTTGAGACAGTTTCACCTTAATCCTCAGAGTAACATCCTTGTTCTTCAATACTTTAAAGATGTTAGTGAAGCAGAGTTGCCCAGTGCACTATGAGTTTGTGAATTCAAGCAACATGAATTCTCACTAACTCCAATTTTTTCTCCATTTAGCATGATGCTATTTATCAGTCCAATCATGAGAGTCTTGGTTTGGTTTATATTGAGTTGCAATCCACTGTGAAAGCTGCTGTCTTTGACTGTTATTGGCAAGTGAAGTTGTGTCACCTGCATATAGCAGATTGTTAAACTTACCTCCACTCCTAATACCGCATTCTTACTCATGGTTACCAATGTGTCAGACATGGTTGCCCAAAGAAACAAATCCAGTGACACTTATGTATTTATAGGAAAGCACATTATATCAAGAAATAATTTTATATCAGAAGGCATCCCAGCTCTATCCAACTCAAATCTTTAAGACCCTCTTCATATGCTAGTCCACACAACCCTCTTCGGTCTCACAGAACCACAGCCCCACGATGCAAAAAAGCAAAGCAGGAAGATCACAGGCTGGTGGTTGCAGAGCTGTGTGGCTCCAAGGTCAGTGGAACCTTGACAGGGAGCGACAGCTGTCATGGTCTATGGAAGCAAAGAAAGAAGGAGAGGAACATTTTTCAATTTCCTTGCTTATAAGAAGGCATAGCCAAGCATCAAATTCATCAGTTTGAATCCCTCTCACACACACTTTCAAACACTACCAAGTTGGCCTAAAAACACCTAACTACCACATCCAGCTTCTCGGCTTATTTGCTCAAAATGTGAATTGGATAAATATGGGGAAAGGATATAAATCTTTTCTGATTTTAAATCCCTCAATAGTCCCTTGTTCTGTTCTTTCAATATTCCCATGTTTTCTTCTGCCTCTTAGTTGATGTAAACATTCTGCATGAGCACACCGGACTGTTGTGGAATTCCCATTCTTCTCAAAGCTAACCATAGTTTGTTATGATCCATGAGTCATCTGCATTTGCATAATCAATAAACACAAGTAAATATCTATCTGGTATTCTTTTCTTCCCATCTATATCGAGTTAAATGATAAGCTTCGGCAATGATGACCTTCATTTCATATACTCTTTGAAATCCAGTTTGAATTTCTGGCAGGGCTCTGTTGATATACTGGTAATGCATCCAGTTTTCTGATTATCTTCCGAAAATTTTACTTTCACATATTGTTTTATAATATTTGATATTGTCTGCATTCTTTTGGATCACCTTTGTTTGAAATCAGCATAGATATGAATTTCTTTCAGTTAGCTTGCCAGTTATCATTTAGTCTGGGTTGTTTAGAGAAACAAATTCAAAGACATTCATTTAAGTAAAAGACAGAACTTTATATCGAAGAGTAATTGTATATTAAGAAAACATCCCACTGATGATAGGACAAAATAATGATAATTTGTAAAATTTTAAGGGTTCCTGTG